>JAOYSI010010501.1:0-10334 GCA_025775065.1 Hiodon alosoides
ATATATGTGTGTGTGTGTGTAAATATATAGCTATGGAATGGGTATAAGAAATTCTTATTTGTATCACCACTCCCTAGAACAGTTAAACTCCCAATCTTTGTCTGGAAGAGGGGAGGGCTTTGGTCCAAAGCAGCTTCAACACCTCATCTTTTCATCTCAAAGAGCTGAAGAACACACTGTATTAGTCAACACCTTACCTTTCTTATCATCTCAATAAGCTGAAGAACGCACTGTATTAGTCAACACCTCATCTTTTCATCTCAAAGAGCTGAAGAACGCACTGTATTAGTCAACACCTAACCTTTCTTATCATCTCAAAGAGCTGAAGAACGCACTGTATTAGTCAACACCTCACCTTTCTTGTCATCTCAAAGAGCCGAAGAACACACTGTATTAGTCAACACCTCACCTTTCTTATCATCTCAAAGAGCTGAAGAACGCACTGTATTAGTCTTGGGGACTTATAGACTTGGGGAAGTGTGGGGATGTGTGGGGATGTGTTGGGATGTTTTGGGATGTGTGGAGATGTGCGGGGATGTGTTGGGATGTTTTGGGATGTGTGGGGAAGTGTTGGGATGTGTGGAGATGTGCAGGGATGTGTTGGGATGTGTTGGGATGTGTGGGGAAGTGTTGGGATGTGTGGAGATGTGCGGGGATGTGTTGGGATGTGTGGGGAAGTGTTGGGATGTGTTGGTATGTTTTGGGATGTGTGGAGATGTGTTGGAATGTGTTTGGATGTGTGGAGATATGTGGAGATGTGTTGGAATGTGTTTGGATGTGTGGAGATATGTGGGGAGGTGTTGGAATGTGTGGGGATGTGTTGGAATGTGTTGGGATGTGTGGATATGTGTGGGGATGTGTTGGGATGTGTGGAGATGTGTGGAGATATGTGGGGAGGTGTTGGAATGTGTTGGGATGTGTTGGTATGTTTTGGGATGTGTGGAGATGTGTTGGGATGTGTTTGGATGTGTGGAGATATTTGGGGATGTGTTGGAATGTGTGGGGATGTGTGGAGATGTGTTGGGATGTGTGGAGATGGGTGGAGATGTGTTGGGATGTGTTGGGATGTGTGGAGATGTGTTGGGATGTGTGGATATGTGTGGGGATGTGTTGGGATGTGTGGATATGTGTGGGGATGTGTTGGGATGTGTGGAGCTGTGTGGAGATGTGTTGGGATGTGTGGAGATGTGTGGATATGTGTGGGGATGTGTTGGGATGTGTTGGGATGTGTGGAGATGTGTGGATATGTGTGGGGATGTGTTGGGATGTGTGGAGATATGTTGGGATGTGTGGATATGTGTGGGGATGTGTTGGGATGTGTTGGGATGTGTGGAGATATGTTGGGATGTGTGGATATGTGTTGGGATGTGTGGAGATATGTTGGGATGTGTGGATATGTGTGGGGATGTGTTGGGATGTGTTGGGATGTGTGGAGATATGTTGGGATGTGTGGATATGTGTTGGGATGTGTGGAGATATGTTGGGATGTGTGGATATGTGTAGGGATGTGTTGGGATGTGTTCGGATGTGTGGGGATGTGTGGGAAAGTGTTGATTGATGCATTCATTGGATGTATTTCACATGCTTATGTGTTCATTTAGTGCTTTGTGGACAGCACATCAATTGATACTTATAATTTACGACCATTTTTAATCCTCAGCAACTTACACAGCTTAAAATGTGGGTGGGACTTGTACCTGCAACCTTTTGGTAACAAGCCCCTCATCTTAACCACAACACGGCCAGATGCCCTTTGAACTGCAATGGGAATGTGAGAACACCACACTGTAGTGGAAATGTGAGGACACCACATTGTAGTGAAAATGTGAGGACACCACATTGTAGTGGAAATGTGAGAACACCACACTGCAATGAAAATGTGAGGACACCACACTGCGATGGAAATGTGAGAACACCACACTGCGATGTAAATGTGAGGACACCACACTGCTGTGGAAATGTGAGGACACCACACTGCGATGTAAATGTGAGGACACCACACTGCGGTGGAAATGTGAGAACACCACACTGCAGTGGAAATGTTAGGACACCACACTGCAGTGGAAATGTGAGAACACCACACTGCGATGTAAATGTGAGAACACCACACTGCGATGGAAATGTAAGATGAAGTCAGTTTTAAAAAGGACAAGCTCATTATCTTGCATGTCTATTAAAAGCTTTTTCAGACCTTGAGACCTGACGGACTTAGGAGGAGTCCCGAAGGGGAGGTCCACATGTCAAAGGTTAAATGAACAATGTCCCGGATCAATACTTGCAGACAAACGAGGTCCCAGGGTTTAAACGCTGTGTGTCTGCGGTCCGCTCCAATCGACAAGTCGGTGTCCTGCACCACAACGTCGGCTTCTGTGCTTTTATTCTCTTCAGAGGAAATAACTGCAGGACAAGTAGGAGCATCAGTGTTTCCCCGAGAGTTTCTTCTCCACTAAAAACACAAAGAGGTTTCCTATGGGACAAAAGCTCGTTCACAAGAAGTTCATATCAACATTACACATCACTGTGGGGCCATCGAAGCACTTGACTACTCAGAGTTTTATCAGTAAAGGCAATGTTTATCAAAGGCTTTAAACTGGGGAAGCTGAACCGTGTACATGCACTCAGGAAAGTGGTATCAAGCACTATATTATGTGCAACGCTTCATCCTTGAAGGAGATAAATATTGATTCTGTCCTGGTCCAGCAGTCGCACGTTACTGGGACTGTACGATGCATTTAACCAGGAAATAATCAGACTTGAGAATCTGTATTTTATTTCCGCGTACATCGTGCAGGGTGCCATCAGCACCCTCTAAGGTAAGGTAAAGAAAAACAACACAAATCCCAAATGTGATGACGGTCGCTCTTGGCTTGGGCTGCTGGGTGTATAAAGGCTGCCATGGTCAGCCCCTCTGTCATGCTTCTGCCCCCCCCCCGGGGCCGCTCCCCCGCACAACCCCGTCTACCTCCCCTGTCACTGCCCCCCACACACACACACACACACACACCCCAGAATCTAAAAGGAAACGGCAACAAAACCATGGGGTTTATAGCGAGTCTGATGAATATGTCAGCGTGCATCTTGGGGAGTCATGGCGGTCTCTGGCCCTCAGAGAGTGAGAGGAATGGGATAAACTACAGGGGGTTCAACCTTAGCCCCCCTCCCCCAGACCGCCGCGTGGAGGGAGGGAGTGTTTAAATCGCTAGCCCAAATCGGAAATTATCGTTGAATTATTTATGCGCTGCTGGAGATATCCAGCTGAAGTATACCTGGCCACCACGGAGGACGAGGGACCTTCGGGGAAACGCTTTCTCTCACAGCCAGGTTCTGGAATGCCATCTCTAGTCATTTCTATTCAAACTGCGCCGACGGCGGAGCGGCATTACATTGTGCAAATGAAGGGCCACGTCCGTTGTCACGTAATTCCTTTCAGGAGACGTTTCATTTTAAAACAAATACGTCAATAAAGGGGAGGCGTGAGATATTTGTGAGGGGTTAAGTGGAGCGGGCTTACACAATAACATTCGACACGGTCCATCTCATGCCACTGAAGGTGTCGCAAGAAACAGTCAAGTCGAAACTCAAACCTGTCGACGTGGCCGAGGGGAAGCCTCTGAAGACTTTGAGCGCCCCAGTTTGAAACCGCTGTTGGGGAACGAAAGTGTCGGGATTACAGGGTTTTTAAGTCTTGGGTTCCTTCCTGGCTACCTTGGAAACGTCATAGTCTTCAGCCAGCAGATTCGCCTTTTTCAGCCCCATGGGAGAGACTGGGGGAAGTCCTTGTTTTAGAGTGCAATTAACTGAGAAATGTGATGTTCAAACCAGGAAACGAGATGGAATCCACACGTTGTCGAGCCTACACATGCGTCGAGGATTGTTCAGCACACGCTGAACCGATTGAATTAAAAAAAAACCACACAAAACACAAACAGAGGAAACTGGAAATGAGTTCCCTGACCCCAGAGTCATTGGGGTCCCTGACCCCAGAGTCAGGGAGTGGCATAATGGTAGGGTCATACAGAATTAAACTGAACATTAAAGTGAGGAGCTGAGAAGGTTGTGGAAGTTGGTCTGAAGGTTGGAATCTGAAGGTGGTCGGAGTCCTGATTTTGCTCACTAATTATTCACTTTTATTCTCTATGTGCTCACCATTACGTCATTCTCCAGTTCTCTTGGCTGCCTCTACGGTCAGGGAATCATTTTCGATTCCCTCAGGAAAACTCAGAATGCATTTATGCTGGGACCAGACATTTCATTTATTTTAACAAAGTTTTCTTTTATTTTTGTTTTGTAAGTATCTTATTTCTTCTTCTCACAGATACTCATGAAAAGCTTTTCAGTTTTGGTTTCCAGGGCCACGAGGGGATCACGTTTTCTCAGACGTACGGCTCTCAAACTTGTTTTGTTTGGTTCATCTGACCAATCACAGGAAGAGTGACTCAGCTATATAGAGTTCTACAGCTATATAGCACTTACCTTGCTATATCACACTATATGAGTGCACATTGATAATTTTTCTTCAGTTACCCATATTGTTTAAATAAATTATGGTCTAATTTTACGGATAGCAGCGAAGAAAACATCACCAGATGTTAAAAGTAATTCACAAATTAGTTCCAGAGCTCCTATCAGGTGTAATTTTATTTTATTATTTTTGGTAGAGTTTTCGTTGAACATATTTTGTCTCCATCACCCATAATTTTGGTGTAAAATCATTTTTATGCAACTTAAAAATGTGTGTGTGTGAATGTGTGTGTGTGTCTTTACTATTGCCTCTACAACAAGAAGTCGCATCTGAATCGTGAAAACTCATTTCTTTAAAACATATAATTATGGAAAGTCTATATTGAGAAATTATCCTTGCTAAGTGGAACAAATTAAGCATGTAATTCGGAGGCTTAGATGAGAAAAAGAGATTGTTCAGTGCTGGTTTGCTGACAAAGAGATTATACACAGGAATCCACTTCAGCCCCCGTGAACTTACAATGATTACTTTTCAAAACGTAAACCTTCGTCAGGTTTCAGGCTTCCCAGAATGCCACGCCGACTGGTCAGGTGATGCAGATGTGATGTGTCCTTCTGGGAGTTGGAGTGCTTTGAAGGTAGATGGATTCATATCAAAGGGAAAACCTTCAGGTCCTGCCAGGGCGGCAGTCAGGCAGCACCGCGATGTGTGGTGAAATTCGGGATACTTCTCCCGCTACCGTTTCCACGGCTCCGCTTCAAACACATTTAGCCGCCAACCTCGAGACGGCAACATTTGCGCGGCACTTCGCATCCTTGTATGTTCCTTTGATTAAAGTATTATTTAGGCCACGAACAGTAAAGCCTTACCAAACAGCGTGGTGAAGTCATGGTGAACGGGCTAAGACTAAATGTAAACGGCATTTTTATATGATTAAAACAAACAAAAACATTTTAAAAAAAAAAATTGTATACTGAATATCAAACATTCAAACGCATCAGCAATGAATCTAAATCAAACTTGACAACCACCAATTGCTTTTGACAAAAGTGTATAGCGTTTTCTTTACTTTTGTATTTTATTACTTCTACTAATTAAAAGAAAAGCTATTAAAGACCGTTGCGTAATGTGTGATTAGTGGGTTGCCAAATTTTTAATTTGGTCCTAGCCTTAGCGTCATGTGAAAGTTAAAAAATGAACTGGAATGGTTCCATCATATTCCTAATGAGTAATAGGGCGATTTTTTTTCAGACATATTATATAGAATTGAAACATTTTACAATTTTAGAATGCACCATGCTATTTTTTTGGAGTATCTGGTCTTAGCAGTTTCTCTCTCAGCTTACTCACCTAATTGAACAGTAATTACACCCGTGGCCTCCAGCGTTGGTAAATGAGACGGCTTTAAGGGCAAACATATCAAAACCAGAGGTAATTATAAAGTTATAACTTTGGATAATAGTATTTTAATTACATAAATTATTATAAATTACATAAAAAAGTGACCACTGGCACATCTGGAATATGGTGGACACTTCATTAGAACCTCATTATGGATGAGGGCAGATTTTAGTCCCTGCTTTTAATTCCTGCTTCGAACCGTGAAAAGACAAGTGCTCGGACCCCACTCCTGTCTAAGCACCCAAAACCTCGAAATAGCTTTTAAATCTTTGTTTGATTGCACGTACATTTAACTGTGCGCCGCAATTGTTGCTAATTAATTGGAAAGCAGCGGTGTGCTTTCAATTTGGTTTAGTGTTAGCGCGTAAGCAGCTGTAATGGACTGCCGCTTGCTGTAATGGGGACCATTAGCTCAGAATCGTCCTCGGAGCTCTTGCTTGGGTAATGTTAAAGAACGTGAGTGTTTTAATCTTGGCTTAAACTGTACCGTTCATGTCTAAGCATGTTAGCTGTCACATTCAGAAATACAGATGGTGTCTGCCTTTTATGGCACACACACACACACACACACACACACACACACACGCTCGTCGTTGAAATGACCCTGACCTGGTCATTCTGACGGAATGACCAGGTTTTCTCTTCTTCTCCGGTCTTCCTCTCTGTTCTGCACCAGGTGAGATGACTTTGACTTCCAAGCAGTCACTTCCAATTACATCGATTCATAAATCATGAAGGGGCCGGCGTAACGCGGAAGGGATTCAGAGCGCTATGCTAAAATCCTGCTCAGCCAACAAAGGCTCTGATCCTTGATGTTTTGTGGGGGTCTTATCCCTTTGACATTCAAATCCGCCCGTCATCGCACCCGTCCCCTGGCCCCAGAGGAGCTGCCCATCGAGGCGTGTTATATTCCCCCAGAATGCAATGTTATTCTGCTGTAAGAAAAAAAATGTTACCGCGGCAACGCTGAAGTTTATAGTTTCCCATTCTTTTGTTTTTCATTCAGACTTCTGGCAGCTTCCTGTCGGACACTCAGACATCTGGCAGCTTCCTGTCAGACGCTCAGACTTCTGAACTCCAAACAAATAACGACCATGCCATTAAACACAGTCTCTTCACCCCGTGTGCTTTTTCAAATTTTTCGACACAGTCGCGACACCAACGATGGCCTGGCTTTGATCGCGGAAATGACCTTGGTGCCATGAAACAGGCACGGGGACACCGTTGTGTCACAAACGACCGCAGTGCCTTTCTTGAGACGGTTGACGGCAGCTTATTTATTTATTTTTGTCTTAACTGATACTCTGAAAAGAGCCCCTGTAGCTGTTTGTTCTTCTGCCACAAAGTATGAAAGGGTGAATAATCTACAAAACTTTTCATTATCACTTCCTGTGAAGATCTATATAATTAATTGTGCATCTGCTAATATTCTTTTATAAAGCTTACATGAAACAGTACAATATCTGACATAAACAGCTGTAAGTTACAAGAATATACTACAATAACTTTGATGTGTGTGGTTATGGCCCTGAGGTAAGCCTAGGCCAAGGATTTTACGGTTCTGATGGGTTCGCTCTGCCACGCGTATGCAAGCATTCTTAAACAAATATTTACTTACACGTTGGCTGGCTCGCAACCTTTAAGTTGTTTTTACTCAAGCGGTGCGGAATCAGGCCCGCTACAGCAGTTTACACCTACTGGCTTGGAAAGAAAACGGCTCAATGTTAAAACGGAAAGTCACATGAATTATTCAACAGGGATGCCTTTGTGTCTGTTATGGAGGTGTCCAGAATGTTAGATATTTTGCATTGTATCAAGTATCCGTCTGTCAGTCGAACGGCGGGAGAATCCTAATGGGCCTGTACTGTGTGAGAAGTTTACTGCTCTGGACATTTATATCGAAAAAGAAAGCAGACCCATAACTAACTCCAAAGGATATGCAACACTGGAGGTGTCCCTATATCTGTTTGGAAAACAGTCACTCCGTTTTTAAACCTAATTTGAAAACCCTTTTCCTGAGTTTCAAACCGTCTTAATTTATAGCCAACGATCATGTCCCTCTTGTTAATTTCCTCGGAATGCAACAGTATGTTTGAGGAGTTTATTCCGTTTTTAGGACAAGCAAATACATGTAATAGAATTCATATAAAACCTGACAAGGCCATTGAGCTGATTTTTACATTTAAATGCAGCAAGCGGTGCATTAGTGTATACGTTTAGAGAAAAACAATCCCTCCGTGTCTTGTTTGAGTGAACATGCTTGTCTAATAAAACCGCTTGTCTGACCGCCTCCCTGGACCGGGTGATTGTTTTTTCAGGGTTGTGGTAGGCAGCGGGAATGTTCCAGCTGTGGATATGGTGCCACAGTAGGACCAGATAAAGACCGCCCAAAGAGGCTTGGCCCAGATGGTTGAGCGCCCCTCTCCAGGAAGATGAAAACGTTCTAAAATGTCCCCACGTGGGTACAGAAGATGAAAACGTTCTAAAATGTCCCCATGTGGGTATAGAAGATGAAAACGTTCTAAAATGTCCCCACATGGGTACAGAAGATGAAAACGTTCTAAAATGTCCCCACATGGGTAAGGAAGATGAAAATGTTCTAAAATGTCCCTACACTGGTAAGGAAGATGAAAACGTTCTAAAATGTCCCCACATGGGTAAGGAAGATGAAAACGTTCTAAAATGTCCCCATCTTGGGTACAGAAGATGAAGGACTCGGGCAAATGCGCAGATCCAGCTGTGTTTGTTGAACGCATGCAGTGAGAAACATCAGTAACAGCTGCTTCGTGTTGCTGCCATGCGTCAGTCCGTATCAGGTGACCACCTCCTCACTCCCGCACCCATGCAGCTGGGATTACAGCATCTCAGAGATTGGATTGGACCTGCTCGAACCTGCCTGGACAGGAGATCTGGATGTCTGTTTCATCAAATCTTCCTTAATCGTATCCACTGATACTCATTAAATTTATAATGGAAACCCAGTCTAGTTTTACAGCTGCCAATTAAAGAACATGGTGTATTTAAGAGTGAGTATAACTACAGCCATAAAAACCTCCATTTCAAGCCCAAAGTAGGCCTGCAGCAGTTGATCACGACCACACTCCCTCCAGCAGTACAAAAAGAGTGGTCACATGTTTACTAGCGTTTTATATTATATTTTGCAGAATGATACAAGCTCGTCTGTTAAATGTATTATTTGTAGATTCACAGCCGTCATTAGTATTTATTCTTGCCTTCTATATTAAAACAGGTATCCGTTTGGGTAGATTCACAGCTGTCGTTAGTATTTATTCTTGCCTTCTATATTAAAACAGGTATCCGTTTGGGTAGATTCACAGCTGTCATTAGTATTTATTCATGGTGTTCTGTTTTTTCTATGAGCCCTTTTTCCGAGCACAGTTCAGTTCAGGGGGGTCGTGTCGACCGTTAACCGTTCTGCTAAAGTGAATCTGTGCATTGTGCTCAAGAAATCAGGACAAAGCATGTCTGTTGTCATCATTGCAGCTGGGCGTGGCCTTTCCCTGGGTGTTGACATCATTGCAGCTGGGCGTGGCCTTTCCCTGGGCATTGTCATCATTGCAGCTGGGCGTGGCCTTTCCCTGGGTGTTGACATCATTGCAGCTGGGCGTGGCCTTTCCCTGGGTGTTGACATCATTGCAGCTGGGCGTTTCCTCACTTAGAAAATGGGAAACATTTAAATCCACCGCTATAGATCAGTATAGGGTACAGCTAGCTAAGGTCTTTTGGGGAAACCGACTTTACAGAAGACAAAATGTAAAGTAAAAGAATGAATTGGAGGTGTGTGGAAGTGCTTGACCAATTTAACCTCAGCACCACAGAGTCAGAAAACCACGAGGTATACACACACACACACACACACACACACACACACACACACACTTTTCTGTTATGAAGATGTTATTGATCAGTTCGGTACAATTACTCAATCAGAAAGTTTGAGTGGTTGGACTACGGTTGGCACGTTGTTGCCGAACTGTCTGACCAGCGATTGTAGAAGGGAGGTCATCCACGTAATCTGTTTGAAAATCCAATTTAAATGCAAAATAGCCCACTGATAATGAACATCTGGAGTAAAATTAGACTATGCTAAGCGTGGGGTTAACCATGTCGGGCGTACATGAATTCCAAATGTCAGGGGAAAACAAAGTTAAAGTTTGAGCCGTCTGAAGTTTTAATAAGGATGCTGCGGTTGTTTTTAAAACCTATGGCGGACGTATAAGTTAGATAAATAAATGTATGCATTTATTCAGCAATAGCAGTTTATACAGACCTTACGTTTTCACTCCCATTGACCATAAAATTGGATTCCCGTTGCCTCTTTGACTCTATCTTTTTAAAATGGGTAACTACAAGGATGTTTATGCATTGGTTTGGAGAAATACGTTTTAAAAAGTTAAGGCTAACACTTTTTTTTAATCTTCAAAATTAAATGATAGATATGAAGATATAT
>JAOYSI010010502.1:0-10333 GCA_025775065.1 Hiodon alosoides
CCGCACTCCCCCCGCCCTCCTTCCGCACTCCCCCCACACTCCCCCCGAGCGCGACTGTGAGAACTTCCCAAGCCGCCTCCTTGATGGCAGAGAGAGGTGAGTCCCCGGGATCGTCAGCAGGGGCCTTTTCTAGCATTCCAGGGCCTGCTTTATTTATTTATTTATTTATTTATATATTTATATATTTATTTTAACACTGCATATAGGGTTACAGGTTTAGCCCTAAGCTCAGGGCTTGTCGGAGTGAATTAAAGGCAGGCTACCGCGCGCTGCCTGGAAGGCTCGGGGGCTAGGAAGAGACGATGCTGCAGACACTGACAGCTCTGGCACTCCTCAGTGTAGCATCGCAGCACTGGCCAGAACCCCTGTTTCACAGTAATCCTCCCTTCTCCAGGCTGATGCGTGACAGCCGATCCAAACACACGCCACCGAGCCCTGCTCCGCAGACCGTCGCACCTTTCCCAAATCACTTCCCCCTTCCCACTCCGCAGCCTGTAGACAACTCCACTTCCTTTTTGGCGTTCCGCCCGTGAATAAATACATTCCTAATTTCTCTTCTGTAATAAACCCGGGCTGATAGGATCCCGCTTGGATCCGTTGGTTAACGTCAGATTCTCCCCCTGCCACTTCTGTATTTTCTCTGGGTCTGGAGTACCGTGGAAACGACTCCTCCTCTTAGCAGCCTGACCACAAAAACATGCATGGGGAACATGGGAACTTCCCTCTGAACAGTCCAAACTAATTCTGTCTCATCACAATTTATTGGCCAATATGACTATGGAATTTGTGGAGATTGATATTGACCTATTGATATTAAAGCTATTTAGTTATATATTTTAAACTGCAAATAATCCCGTATAAATGGCCAAACTGAATATGTCGCTCTGGATACTTCCTGCTGAGCAGCTAAATAATTTGCATGTGGCATTTTAAATGTTTAACATTATATAGGATACAGGAAACAACTCTTTGGGGTTACATTTTTTACAGTTACCATACCACCAACGTGTACAATCATCACACGTGACCCAGTGAGTGGACAGCTGGTCTGAAAAGGACACTCATCCTGATTTGCTTGAAATAAGGCCTAACTTTAATCAAATCAGACGAGAAGAGGTCCACCACGTTAGTTGTAATGGTGCTAAGCACTTGCACTAATGGTGTGTCCGAGGGCTCATTCTAACGTATCTCAGCTACATCGAGCCAAAGGCTGTGCTCTGATATGCTGATTATGGGCATAGCTAAGCACTTGTCCCATTACTTTTTTGTATGTGGTTAGATAATAAATATGTTTGACTGCAGTTTATTAAAAAAATTAAATATAATAGTAATAATAATAATAATAATAATAAAACACTATGCTAAATAATAATTTGCAAACTATGTATAGGGCCTAGTTACTAGATGATAAACACATCACAAGGTTCACTTGACCATGGGACACAGCCTTTCTCTTAAAATTCCATAGTGCATTCTGACCATTTCATAACAAAAGGCTAAGTGTCTAATCGTCGTGATAAAAATATATAAATTGAACTTTAACATATACAGTAGATCCCTTTTCTCAGACACCATAATACATTTTATATATTTTTTATTTTCATTTTTAAAGTTCAATACGGCTCGGATGGCTGCAACTAAATAAAGAAACAGGGATATAGAGTGCCCTCTGGTGTACAGGATTCAGAAAGGCCGTTGTCAGTTCCTTAACTGCTAACACGGAAAACACATTTTCATTTATTAATGTATTTGTCTGCTATTTTTTGACAAAAAGTTCGAAAATAATTTGATAGCGCTCTGCCCATCTTAGTAAAGTTGTTGAGTTATCGTAATTGTTATAGCTTAGTTAAGAATGTTTTCTCTATCTGAATTTCCTGTGAAAAAAGTTTAACTTTTATAAAATTCTAAAACTATAAATATTGAACCATTGGAAATATGCCTTCTCAAGCCAAAAGAAACAAATAAATAGCCACACCCATAGAGTATAAATACTTAAAAGGACTGAGAGAATTTCCGAATCAACAGCCTCCGCCTACTTTAGATTGATTGAGGGGAGTGGTTTGTTTTTGGCCCCCCGCACCTGACGTCGCCAGGGAGAGCCCCTGTGTTTAATTACTGAGTCCTCTGCTGCAGTCATTGTCATGCAGAGACGACTGGGCCCAGCTCACAGTGTGCAGACAGCATGCCAAAGTAAGTGTTGGGTGGGGTAGGTCAGCGAGATCAACATCTCCTGTAATTATCACCGGCCCCTTGCCTAAACCGGCATGACACATTGGCAACAAGAGAAAACACAGGCCCATACCCCAAACAGTCGCTTAATTATCCTCTTGGTCTACTTTCCTCTTTTTGTTCTGTGGAAGAAACTGAATTTTTTTTTCTTCTTCCTTTCGGCCTAACCGCGCAACTAAATTGAAAATGTCTTTAAATGATGCTCGCAACACTCATTTAAAAGCCAAGTGCCGCATAAAGAATGTTTCCGAACTACAAGCAACTCAGAAAAACTGTAGGAGAAAGTCTTCCACGCACACACCTGACTGCCGATTGGGAGTGTTTTCACGCCTGGCTTTGCGCTGCAAACATCTGCAGAAAAGTCCTGCTGGTTACATTTCTGAAGTATGACTTTTTAATGTTATCAAGATCAATCAAAAAAAGAAACGTGTTCCTATTGTATTTTATAACTACTACACACACTGGAGGGAAACCCAGTAAAACGGAAAAGAAATTTGCTTCTGCTCCTAAAACTAAACTAAACCTCCAGCGTCTGGGAAATTGTAAATAGTAATGGGGAACCTCCAAAAGCAAACCATACAGCATGATTTACGTTTTGCAGAAATAACTAGCCTTCTATCAGAAAACTAGATAAAAACAAAAACTAAAATGTGCACAGAAATAGATACAACGAAAAAAAAGTGAACTTGGATGTGAATTCATGTCTGATGTCCCCCACAAAAAAGGTTTTAAATAAATAAATAAATGAAACAAACAAAACCAAAATAAATAAATAAATAAATAAATAAAACACACACATTGAACCTTGGACATTTGCTTTGTATTTATGCAATTCTTCTCATCTGGTAGAGATCGCTTTGAAATACATTCGCTCTTGATACATATATAGCTGCAAAAAGAAAGAAAGAAAACCAATACCATATAACAATGGAATCCTTTCTGCCAACTTGGATTTTGAGCTGTTTCAAGTTGCCATTGTGGGGATATCTGACCAGCACTGCTGGTGGTCCATTGGTTGGGGCCGGCGTTTCTGTCCCATTTTTTAATCAGCTGTTTTCGAGATGATCGGAAAAGAACAGAACTCTTCTTTCCAGGGCATTCTTGCCAAATTATTACATGTTTCTTTTAATTTAATCACCACAGTCAGTTCAGTCCTGCAAGCCCTTTATGGGATCTCTTTCAGGATTATTTACTATAAACAACGTTAAAGCCATTATTGGCATAGGGGTAATATTGTCGAATGAACCAAAATTCAGGCAGGATCTCTCCCTGTATTTGAATCCATACTTGGATTAAGTTTAAATTGTGCATTGTCCCATTCAGGTATGGTCATTGTAAACAGATTGTTAAGACCTGGATAATGGTTAATGCTCACACATTCACACACACACATTTAATAAACACTTTTTCAGCAGGTGAAAACCATGGTAAATATACATAAAAATATAAGCTTTGCAAAAGCTTGGACAATAGCTGTGAAGTAAGACGCTTTCCTCTGCTCAGGGTGAGGGTGAAGGAATCCGGGCTTGCCGCATCCAGAACACCAGATGTTTTCGGCAGTTAGCGCTGTGGTGTCCACAAAATGAAGCAGGATAAAGAAAGTCAATGTTAGGCCGGTCGGGACTTTCAGGTAAACGCGCCATGTTGTGTGACTGCTCTAACCACAATTGGCCGGTGATCGATTTGACTTGTTAGATTCCGTTGTCTTTCTGATCATAAAAGGGAGCCCCGCTGAGGGCGCTCATCTTCTGGGAGTCATACCTGCGCTGGCGTCCTTATCTTTCACAAAGTGACAGCCGCGCCCCGGGGCCGAGCTGGGCCGCCACGTTTCACCTGAATTTCACCTTCAGAGGCTCAACATGTGCCAACCGTAGCCGCCTTTCTCTGGGAATTCGGTGCCGTTTACCTCTGCATTCAGTTTCATTTTCACTCATGTAAAAACGCTGTTTGAACCCTTCCTTCTAGTCGCCACCTTTAGTTACGGACGATGTTTTACCACAGACAACAATAGAAGGAATGAGCACTGAGAGAACACTGAGAGAGAGAGGCACGGGGAGAGTGGACAGGCGACTCTGAACGCGTGAACTTCCCACCGCCAAATGAGTTCTGCTGTATCGACTCATCTAAGCCTGCGTGTGTGCATTCAGACGTTCTGGGGCCCACCTTAAGGCTGGATTTCATATTCTTCAGATTATGAAAAGACCTGCATTGAGGCGTAACCCAAAACAACAACAGATGCATCTGTTTTGGACCAGACTACTTCTTACAGTAATGCACTACACACCGCACTGTTGCAATAAAATGCAACCACAAAACAGACAAGAACCCTTATGGGAAACTGGCCTCTGTTAAGAGTTTGGAGGACTGATTTCCATTTTACCTTCTTTGAGAGCCACGATTCCACTGTTGGCGTGCCACTTTGAGGTTTCTCTTCTTAAGCCTAAATGCCTGCGCTCCAATAAATGAAAGCCAAGTTTAATCCACGATAAAACGTTCTGCAGAAACCACATAAGAGGCTGCAAACACCAAACTGCCCCCGAGGGTTGGGCTGGGACCCAATTCCATCTGTCTTCTAAAACTCCTACTGTTACATAGTGAGGCATTAGAAAACATCTTAGAGGTTGATAAATGTCTGCAGCCACCCACTGCGTCATGCCAATGCCAGATATAATCAATAACATTTAAAATAGTGCGTTCGTACACTTTTACAATTTTCTCGATTCTGATAAAACAAATATTAAAACTGCTTCACTCTGGGCCAAGAGTGAGCAAATAGATAATCTTGAGGAATATAGTATAATTAGGTGGACTGGATCAGAATTAAGGGCAGTACTGTGGTACCGTTAAAAAAATGTAATCACGCCTGGCAAAACTTAAAAAATGAAGCTAACTGTGGTGATAATAGCAAGCAATTTTAAGGAAACTGTTAAGGAAGCGGGCGATCTCTTGAAAGTTTGCTCATTGTCTCGTTCCAAATTCAGTGTTTCATTAATTATTTACATTACATCAGGAATTGATAAGTCATCCTGTGTGCAGGTTTTCAGCTATTGCTGTCCTGCATTGTCAGGTGGTGTACTCCGCCACCATACTGCCTCCTGGTGGCCAGGTGTGTTATATTTATATTTGTCTTCAAATTCGTTTCTAGCAGCACTTGCAATGTGCTTAGCGCTCAGACAAACACAATATATATTTTCAATCCTCCAATCCTCCATAAAATCGCTGATTTTTTTAAGAAAAGAATTTAGCTTGAGTCGTAATAACATTACAGAAGCCTAATTACGTAACATCAGGCTTTCCCGTAGCCACTAGTACACAGTCCAGAATTGTAGCCTTCCTGAGGGCTTTCCAGCCAATGAAACCCTTATCAGCTGTTCAACAGGCAAGCAAAGTGTAGCATCATTACAGCGTCTGTTCCTTCTAGTGAGGCCGGTATATTATCTATATTTAATAATCTATAAGATGTATCCCGATCCAGGTTTTGGCTTTAATGTTTTCATGGTGTCCCATGCTAGAGGTCCACTTACAGGCCTGAATATATATATATATATATAGCTATATGGCTAGTTTGTTGGAGGTACCATCTCACAAGACAAGCTCAGAAAGCCAGTGTGCAGAAATAAGACATGTTCAAAACATGTCAAGAAACACGCAGACTGAAAATGCTCGGTTGTAGTTTGTTCTGTATCCTTGTTTAAACGAAGCACTCCCATTGAAATGAAATTGAAGCCCTAGGCCGGGCCTGAGGCGCGGGTGCTGGAGAGGCCGTTCCCGTGCTTCTGTAAATATCTTAATGTGTGCTGCTGCATGTTTTAGTGCATGTGAGATAATTAGAAGTGCTCTGCATGACAGGCAAACAGCGGGGTGGAAAACATACACAGGGATGAATCTTTTAAGAGCTCTCCATCTAACCACACGGGAGGTTTTTCTGGCTGTCAACTAAATTTTACTGCGACTGGAAACGAGCCGAGTGGCTTCATTGTTAGCAGACCCAAACACGGGGCAAATACAAACGTCTTAAACAGAAGAAACTAGGCAGCATCCAGACGTGCAAAATGTGCAACAAGTAGTCACCCCAGGTTAAATTATATAAATGTATACATATATTTTACTTAAAATGCTTTACCCTTAGCAACTAACAGAGATCCTTTCACGTGTAGTTTTCTTCTGAACTCATTAAAATGACAGTACTGGGATACATAGTGACAGCAGTCTTTGTAGTTAATCGCTGAAATATGTAAAAAATGCACTCAGGTTCTCAGATTGCTTTTCTGGTGATGAACGGACTCTTACAGAATGTACTTTTCTTAACTTCCAAGAAGTAATGCATTTTGCCTAATTACTAGAATTGTCTCTCAATTCAAACACTAATCACGGTGAAGCTTGACAGGAAAATTCAGCTATAGCGAAAATAAAACCAGACAATGGTGCAGATTGATACTTCTGCACAGAGGGATTAAACAAGCAGGGTAGAGCAGTACTTATTTTTATTCTCATGATAAATCTGCCAACCTACTCGTGTGATGCATTCCCAGTGTTTCCAAAGCCTCGACTACAAATTGGCTATTCTGGGAGTTAAGGGGAAGCGTCCTGCCTGCGTTTCGATGGCCTTCGATATTTCACTGCATTGCATTAGCGGCGAAATAATCGATGCCGCAGAGTGAGAGCATACCGTTCGGAGGGATCGCGAATCTCCCTTTCTGTCGTCCGCTGTCTCCTCAGTGAACTTGACAAGCTGAAATTCTCCCCAGGGGCAGACATGAGAAGCAAACATTCTCCTGCTGTCAGCAGAAATGCACAGCGCAGGTGAGAACGTGTTGTTTTTACATATTCATTTTACTGTTTAGCTGTAAATCAAATGCCTGCCAGGAACACGATTTTAGTATGAGCATAGTTACTTTTATAAAAAATGTAACACTAAACTATGTTTCTAGGTGGCATGGGGCAAGATGGGTTTTTTTCTGCTTCATAACAAAGTGTGACTCCTGTTTTAAATACAAAGGTGTACCAATTCTATCAATAAAAGGAATTTGTAAAGGGGCCCAGGTATTACGCGTCATTGAAAATATTTCTTCAGAAAATGAATACCTGGCAATGCATCCGTTGCATAATTAATTTTTTTAATACAGAATCCCACTCATACATTTGCATATTGTAGAAAGGTTATGATCAAGTAGCAAGTTAATTGTCATCATTGTAGAAACCTTTACTTGCTGAAGTCCTGCACACCTGTAACTGTGAGATGCATAAAAGAGAAAGAGTCTGAAGGTTCCTTTCAGCTTTTCTAATTAGAAATGAAACATTTTGATGTGTTGACATGATTAGCTGGCTTCCACGAGTTTCAAAGCCTTCATCTGGCCTTGGTGTTGACATTGACGGATTTACAGCACGAGCACCCGAGGCTGTGACTGAAAATGTCACTCGGAGGAATAGCTGGCATGCCTCTGATTTTCTCAACGCCGAATTTGTCTCTTTGAGGAAGCTGGGCTGAATTGGGCCAGTTCCTCCCATCGGTCCTTTGCAACATAAAGCGTTTGTAATAGAATACATTGATCTTGTTCATAGTTTTCTTTGTAGTCAGCTTCATCAGAACAGAGCCCAGGAGCGGTCGATGATTATGTGGCAAATATGAGCATCAAATCCGCTAGAGTGATTTAAGAAGTGCACGTGGGGTATTGTTTCCAAAATGTCCAAAAGTAAGAAACACTTACAGTACTAACGTAATCACTGTGTAGCTAAACATACGGAGGGAAGTTATCATAAAGTCGTATAAAAGCAAACAAATTCTCCCTTTTACCATTTCTCATTTAAAAAAACAAACAAAAAAAAACATTTGTTTCAAATGTTCACGGCATAGTAGTTACTGGGATTTTATTGTGTTTTTAACCTGTGACTTTTTATTATGAAAAAACAATACCTCTCACACACTTTGGTTATGATTATAAAAATATTTTTTTATGCACTATTGTATTCAAACTCGCAGACTCTTTGTTTATTATTGAAAAATATGTGCCACTATATTTGTAATTTCATACTTTCCTGCTACAATCTGCTACTTCTGCTGAGGCTGCTCCGAAACAAAAGGACTGATTCCTTGTTACACATCGAAAAAAATTGGCTTGAGTTTCTAAGTTGAATAACAAGAATGACATTGTTGTTCAATTTGCGAATTAATGTGGCCCATTTCAAAATAGCCAAGGTTTTTCTGGTGTGACAAACTTGCTCACAGGAAATAGTGACAGTTCCAACGTGTTGCTGAATGTCTATTGATGACCAGAAATCAGCGGACAAAGGCCGTTTCTGTGGTCGTAATATTGCTCGTGCCACGGCTTGCCAGCGTGCCAAAGAAAATGAATTAGTTGCTGGCACTATAATTAGTTGGCACACAAACACAACTTTGGATAACCTGACACAGCATGTCACGTTTGCAACGGGTCACTTCAGGGTGGGTGTGGATTGTGTGTGCGATAAGTAGCTGGCTACACTCTGCCACGTTAAGACATACTTCAAATAACGCCACACCCATGGAATAAACAAAGGCTGATATCATAAACTTTAGTGATATTACAATCAAATTTCAATTTCATTCTCTAAAGAGTAATACATTTTATAGAAGATTAGTTTTCCTTCTTTACCATTATACATGTATAATTAAACATAATTTCTTCGTATCTTTTTAAGCTGATGGTAATCTGTATAAAATGTAGATATTTTTCAGATTCACCATTGTAAGACACAGAGATGCAACTAACCTTTTTCGTGATCTGACCAAAGTCACATTTAACCGTACTGTGGGGGCAAAAGCTTCCCCGCAGTCAATCAGTCAATCAGTCAATCAGTCAATCAGTCAATCAGTATGGTATTGTGTCCTGTTATTGTGAGCATGAGAACAAGTATTGTCTGCTGTGTCAACATTTATGTGAAGCAAGCTGCAGGGACTAACCATATGCAAATCTTTTCTCATGACAGGTCGTGCAGTTGCCATGGAACCACACAGCAGGCTTCGATCTATGGCGCAAGTCAACTGAAGTGCAGCACATTCGAAGGCCTGACTATTAGGAAGTCCTTTACCAATCCACCTACAGTTAAGAAGTTGTCAGAATGTCAGGAGTTTTCCACACAGCGCCCACAGATGATCCTGGGAAATGAGTGCGAGTAACCCTGCCCTTATGGAGTGCAACAACGGTAGCAGAGGATGCCATCTCTCCCAGGGCAAAAACCTCACACAGACCAGAGTCATACGCAGGAGTCGCTAAATTCGCTACATTCGTCTACCTGTGTGTAAAAGTACAGCTAACCGGGGCTGTTAAAACCTTCCCCTGCTCTCTCCCAGGGCAAAAACCTCACACAGACCAGAGTCATACGCAGGAGTCGCTAAATTCGCTACATTTGTCATGTGTGTAATTAATTACACATGTGTGTAATTAAGATCTATCCAACACCTTAGGTGTGTTCCATAATGGGCCTCTCAGGAACCATTTATTATTTAATTTTATTTAAACATCCATATCAAAAACTCCTACACACAGTTACCAGTAATCCCTTAATATACAGCATTGATATGCAAATCCACTTGGCACCACGTGATGGCCAATTAAACACTGATAAGGCCATACAAGGTATATCTGTTCTGAAGAGAGAAACCATTCCTGTGTTGGATTTTACTTCTTGTTTTTTTCCTCGGGGAAACAAAAAACTGTGATCAAATTATTCGATTATAAGAAACGTTCACTTAATGTATGAATTGCACAGTGATGCGGCATAGCACCACTGTCTACAAAACTGAGTATGCGATTAAATAAATATATAACTTTGACTTAATTAAATGTGTGAGACATGATGGAACTTTAGCAGCAGATGCTGTCAGCATTGACAGGTAATTGGCGCACAATTATCTTGGCAGTTGGACACATGGGAAGCAGCAGTCAACCCGGCTCATTAACGAGGCAATTTAACTTGGATTCTTTAAGCAGTGCCAGGGGGCTGCCTAGACAGGTTCTGAGCTGGGAGGCTTTTGCCCATTCTCAAACTCTCTCTTTGTGTGTGTGTGTGTGTGTGTGTGTGTGTGTGTGTGTGTGTGTGTGTGTGTGTGTGTGTGTGTGTGTGT
>JAOYSI010010503.1:0-10333 GCA_025775065.1 Hiodon alosoides
TCAGGTTCTCTCTGAACGGGCCTGAGGTCCGCTCACCACAGACAGGGTCAGTGTCAGGTTCTCTCTGAACGGGCCTGAGGTCCGCTCACCACAGACAGGGTCAGGTTCTCTCTGAACGGGCCTGAGGTCTGCTCACCACAGCGCCAGGGTTTGGTAGTGGCACCAGCCAGGAGAGTAATGCCCGGTGGCTCCGTCAGAGTGGCCCGGCCGCGATCGCGCTGGGGTTCGGTGCCGGCGAGTACGCACCTAACCTCTGGGAGAACTGGTAGAAGTTTTTCAGCTTCCCCACCAGGGGGACGACGGCTTCCCATGCTGCCTCCTGTAGGCTCTCATCAGAGGGGTGCTGAATAGCCTGGTGAGGTTTCAACATGATCACGCCAGCATTAGCAACAGGACACTAACTCATTCAAATGATGTGCTTCCAAGGAAATTGGTTTTATAACTAGAGAATATGTGGGCCATCATTTTCAATATGTATTAACTTAATTGTCAATGTCTTTATTAAAAAGAGTTAAAGAGTGACATGAGGAACAGCGAGGTCACACACGAGAGGACGGGTACACGAGAGGACGGGTACACGAGAGGCGGGCACACGAGAGGGCGGGTACACGAGAGGACAGACACACGAGAGGGCGGGTACACGAGAGGACAGGTACACGAGGGGGCGGGTACACGAGAAGACAGACACACGAGAGGACGGGTACACGAGAGGACGGGCACACGAGAGGACGGACACACGAGAGGACAGACACACGAGTGGACAGACACACGAGAGGGCAGGTACACGAGGGGGCGGGTACACGAGGGGGCGGGTACACGAGAGGACAGACACACGAGAGGACGGACACACGAGAGGACAGAACCTCTTGTACGCTACCTCTCGGATCTCCGCCCCTGCCCCTTTGTACGCCTGCAGGTCTTCCAGCACGGCCCGGGCATCCTGCAGGACCACATCCACTCGGCCCCACACCTCTCTCTCTGCGTCAGTGGGCTGTGCATCTGGAACCACACAAGCCGGTACACGTCCAATGAAACCCGCTGTCATGTCTGACGCACGCTTTCAAGCACAGCTACAGTGTCTATATTCAACTCACACAGTTATCCTTTGACACGCCCCTCCCCGGTACTTTCTGGGAGAGCCTTTTGGAGTTCACTTTGTCTGTTCATATCAGTAGATTTAAAGGGTTAAATAAGTCTCTGGTGCGGATGTGGTTCTTAAGAAGGAATCCTTTTTCTCTCACACAGTTTTTGTTGCATCAAAAAGCTAGTAAATGCGTTAGAATTATAAAGGAAGTTTACAAAGGTCAAAGGTCCCTTTTCTCTGAGACGATGATTGACAACTATTGATGTTTGACCCTTGACTCTCTTCCCCCCACCAATGGAGTCCCCACGGTTCCTGGTTCTGTTCAAATAAAAGGCTGAGAACTAACAACAATGACAAATCTACGACCCTCATTGTTATTTTACATTATATATCATCTAAAATTGTATTCATTTGTCAGGTTTATAATTATCGCTGTAGCTATTGAATTTAGAAGCACGTCTAAATCTTAACTATTCTACCTCTATTCTGCTAGTTAATCGAGGAAGGCGTACAAAAATACAAAAAAATAAATACATTGCAAACTAATTCTAATTTGAACGAAAAACACAGTGCTTACAATGGATTCACCAAATTGCATACCGAACATTTTCTTTATTACCTGCTGCTGTTTAATTTGTTTTCAAAAGTAATCCAAGTAGATAGTCGAACCTATTTCAGCTCCTCCCTATAACTTGCACAGGCCTGATTTTTTTTCCATTTCATGGCCTCTTATGGTCACAGAGCTGAGGCTTACGCTACTAATACAGCCCTGAGATTCCCGTGTTTAAGGAGCCTTTCTGCACTTAAGACTCTGCATAGGGGCGAATGCGTTGTGGAGTCTAGAGAAGAGGATCCTGGGAGGGGAGCGGGGTGCGGAATGTGCCGGCATTGGGTTCCAGGACACAGCTGAGCGATACCATTTTAGGATTACTTCAAGAACCGGCTGCCACAACAGGACCGGCCGTGATTGTTCTGCCACACATATATCCAGCACGAACGGCGTGCATAAGCAGAGCACAGGATCCAGTGAAGGATCCCAGACAAGAGAAAAGCAGGGGGGGGGGGGGAGGGGGGGTCGTTGGGTTTGGCAGAGGCACCAGGAAAGGTGAAGCAGGGTGGGTAATTCATCAACGTGAAAATGGAACTCACTTTCGAAATCAAGGAAAAAATTGGGCCCCTGCTCAAAGTCTGTGCATGTCAACACTTTAAGGAGGTTCCCCATCTTGAGATTCCTGTGAGGACAAGAAAAGAGGCGGAAGAAAAAAAGTTTATTTAACGCAGAAGGAGGCAGCTCTGACAGGTTGGATGTCCCGAGTGGCTTTGGGGTGGAGACAAACGGGCTACGTCTCTGGTGCCCCTCGCCAGTTCCGGCTCTGCACTCAGCCCCCCGTATCAAAGCCGCACAGCGCGGCCCTGCCCAGATGTGCCAACTGCTGCTCCCAGCCCAGATGTTGTGTGGTTTTCCTGAGTGAGGTCTGGCTTGCCAGATGTCCTCAACGTCTGGGCTCCTCACAGCACCCTCCCAAACTGAAGACTCAGTGGTTACCAGTTCGCAAGTATCCCAGCTCCCTTTCAGATGAACCGTATCTGAGCACGCCCAGGTCCTCGGTCAGCGTGAGAAAGAGAAATAAAGCCTGCCTCCCGCCAGTTTCTTACCCCTCCTCCACGCTCTTCAGCCTCTGGATCAGACGGTCTGCGCCAATCCACCTGTAACCTGAAAACAAACCGTCCTTCAAACAGTGGCGGTGGTGGTGCTGGGATCTCTGACAAAGCACGAGAACCAAATCCCCCTGCATCGGGGCCACACGTGTGTGGACTGCGAAACCCAGAAAGGAGATCACTGTGGGAGAATGACATCGCCTACGCGTGTTGGCGCAAGTTATCGCACACAAGCTGCCGTGGGGAGTCAGCGCCTTATCGGGGTTTTCAGAAAGCTCACGAGGGGCGGCCAGCTTGAGAACCACGGTTCACGCGGTGAACTTAGTCGCCAGAATCCGACAGATGCGAATCAGCTAAAGAAAAAGTCCCATGGTGAACTTATCTGTGAGGGCGCTGACACAACGTTGGAACAACGCTTCTAACACATCAGTGTGCTGCAGTAGTGGCCCCTAACAAATTTACCCTGACAGGCCGCAAGTGCTGCTTGACAACAGGAGGAAGTCTCGTACCAGATATGTTCAGCGTGGCGCTTTTTCGAAGCTCCTCCGCACCGACATGATTAACAACAAATTAATGCCACTGCAGAGAAGTGTTTCCCGTGCGGTCTGAGTTGGCACAGACGCTGCCAGGAGAATAACCGGCCGGGAGGCTTATCCAACGGCAGACGTCAGGATCGCGCTTGCACTCCGCATTGGATGTGACCAGACGTAAAAATAGCCATGCAGAATTGACCAGAAAGCGGTTGTGAAAGGCCAACGGCGTTTTATCCTGCCCGTTTTATCGGACCTCTGCCACAAGTTCATGTTGTCACCACTGGGGACCGAAGAACACGTCCGGACGGACGACATGCCATATTCATGCGACCGTGTTCTCCAGTGCCTGTGTGTGTGTGTGTGTGTGTTATTTTAGCTAGGACTTCCCCTAGTGAATGGAGATTATCCGCTGCTAAGCGACACTGCCTGGAGGTCTGTTCCAGACGGCCAGCCGCTGTGGCTCAGAGATGGGGTATCTCTGAGCCACAGAGCAGATCATCCTTAACCTCCGCCAGCCCCTGAAAGAGCCCCCTAACTGAGTAACTGCGGGGTCACCCAGAGGAGAGAGAAATTTGCCGCAGACCCATGTAATGGACCTGCGTGACAAAAACTCTCCGATCCAGAGTCCCCTGGTCCAACAGGGGAGTAAACTAACCCAGCAGGAAAAAATGTAATAAATAAACAAAACTTTCTTTACAATATGAATAAAAAGGTTCTCTGCAAGACCACAGTTTTGTAAACTCTAATAGTGGAAAAAAAACTTTCACAGGCTAGACATTTGCATTAGTTTAAAAACTGTTTTTTTAAATTACACTCCTGGTAAAACTGCTGTGCCCCAGATACTCCACGCTCTCCGATTTGCCTCTACTGCACTCCCATTGGCGGAAATTGCCTTGTATCCATGGAGTCAAAAAAGGCTGACATCAGGGAGAAACTGAGGTGAGGAGGGGACCCAAAGACTTTTAAGCACATGAATAAATAAACAGGGGGGCCATGTACCCGAAATACAGGCAGCCGAAAAACACAGGCAGTTTTGCTGTCAGCGTTCCACATTCCGGTTCAGTGGTCTTAAACCTGCTCGTACCCCTGTCCACAGTGCTACGCCTACACCCAGTCGCTGTGAAGACGAGGAGGGTGGGCGTGTGGGGGCTGCCTGGCTCCGGTGTTTTAGGGATCGGGGAGAAGAGAGGGGGGCAAGGGGAAGGGGTTAGGAGTTTGGAATCCAGCAGTGCAGGAGGCAGTTTTAAACTTGACCTAGATTCTCCCAGTGATACGCCACATCAGATTAGCGCCAGCATCCCGCGCAGAGCCCGCTGGACCTGGGTGACGCTGCCCCGATCGGACAGGCAGAAAATGGACGACTGCTTTCCGAATCAGGCCGTCTCCTCCCCTGCTGATCTCCACCCCTCACCAAACCCCTCCACCCCCCAAAGTAGGGGCCCTTTTTTGGGATCAAAACAAGGCATGGACCTGCAGAATTAAAGAGCTGTGGATGCTATTGTCTGCACCTCCGGGTAATTAAGTTAATAAAGCAATTACGTCATTCTTCAAAACTACTCCACATTACATTTTTTTAAAGGTGAAATATTTACAGGACATTCAGCTACTAAATACGAAATAAAAATCCATCAGTCCACCAGTCGAAATAAGTTTGACATATTTCGGTTGCATACCAAGCAAAATCTGCAAATTTGGAACATTACACAGAATTTAGTCTTTAACTTCATGCGTTAGTATTTTCTCTTTCTAATTAGCCAAAAGTAGCTATCGGTCTTTAAAACAGAGTAGAGCTAAAGGTGCAAGTTTAGAGGACACAGATGAGTTCGTTAACTTTATTAAAAGATAAAAACAAAAATCAGGAAATGAAACATCTTCGTTGTCTTGCATTCTGATGCCTTCAGGATATATCAATATAATAAAAGATGATCTCAAAATATGAATACATTTATTAACACACTATCTACGATCTATCCATGGCATCTAGTGGTTTCTGGGTAAATGTTGCTATAGCCATGTAAATAATATATTTTCCCAATGCCTCATTTTCCTAGCGAAAACCGAACCGAACTGAAAGGTTTAGATCTCCACGCCCCTAACGTTACGTGTTTTTACCCAGACCAGCAGTGCACAGCCTGCATGTTGCTGTAGGAGTCATTAAGAAATAAAAACTGTCCTAGTACCTTTGTGTTTTAAAAGCTAAACTAACGCATCAGATCGAGGGTCACACGTAGGCTGAGACTGGGCTCCCTAAAAACGAACATCAGCGGTTCTGCTGTGTCCCGCACAATCTGATGCTGCTACACGCGTCCCCGGTGCCGACAGGAAGCGAACCAGAGATCCAGCCGGACAACAGGCCACATGAGGTGAGACACTCCCCCTTCCACTACAGCAGGGCTCAGAGAAGGAGATTTCCCACACCAACCCAGCAGCAGCAGGGTCTCTGGAGCCAAGGTTTTTTTTCCAGGTCACAGAGAAAGCAGCTCCCTCACAGGCCTGCTACTAAGTGGCACACGCCTGGCCGGGGCACCATGCCACCCCACCCCCACCCCGCTCTGCCACTGGGAGCCCCAAACTTTACCCCAGTTAGCCTCGCCTCCGACAACATTAACACAAGAACAACATTATCCTCTCAGTGTCCGGGTATTTGTGATCTACAGTGATGCCGACTTCCTTCCTCTCAAGTCTTTGGTGAAAGGAGAAGAAAGGGGGCGCATTTTAATGGCTGCAGAGACTATTTCTTTGAATGTCTTAATTACACCGCCAGCTTCGATTCCCACATTTTATTTTATCGTTTAAGCAGAAACGAGGATGATGATGATGATGATGATGGTGACCTGGTGCATTTAAACAAATCCCTTCTACTATATTTTCACGATGATGTCCCTCAGGGGTTAAATTCCTGGGTCAGCTACCCTCCAACGTAGAGAGATCACACATCCTAGCTACAGAGGTTAAAGTCACCAGCGTCAGCGCGGACAATAGAGAAGAACGTCCCGTTAAAGAGAAGGCCCCAGGCAGCAACAACACCCCTGCTCCCGATCCTTGGTCGCCCCTCAGCAGGGTCACGGGCCTCCTTGTTAAGACATGTGGATAAGGGGCCCGGCGGCGACTGGCTCTCACACGCAGAGCGCGGGCTTCTGCGGCAGCCGGACGACCGCTGTGTCGGATCAGATTCACGGGTTGTCAATCCGCTGTGATATTTCAGATAACTTACGCAAATTGCCCCTTTTCATAGAGAACGGCCATTGGGCATCGGGGGGGAGGCAGGATCTCTCTTTCTCTCAGTGACATTGGCGCGTTATAAATACAATGTCTTCACCATGATCATCCAAGCAGGGATTAAAGAGGGGGCTTTGTGAGAACACGGAACCAAGACCAGAAAACAGACTTGCAGCATCTTTAATATCAACTGCCTCTGTTAGTGCTATGTCCTCACGTTCAATTTAAACCAAACTTATTAACAAATGTACCGCCAAGTCAACTTTACATCGGAAGCAATGCCGGAAATATGAAAATTCTGGAGTAAAATCATTGTACCGTGGGAGGTGCGAGCCCGCAGAAATTGATCGGTCTGATCGTTTACAAGGCCGAACTTTTTTAATTAACAAAGCTGTCAACAGATCTGTTCTATTCCATCACTGTAAACGGTCGATCTTTATACCGTTTAAAAGCATCGCGAGTGGTTTTCCCGTCAGGTATTTGAAGACGCGAGGGAACTCAATAGCTTAGCTTAGCCAAGCGCGCCCCCCTGTGGCCCTTTTGTGAATTGGGTACGCAACATCGTGACGTTTGACACAGGACGCAGCTCAATCTTGTTCTAAGGTTCCAGTTCCACGTGCAATGGAAAAAAAAAAAAAATCAAGGAATATAAAAATAAAAAACCCATACTACACTACTTTTAATAATTACATAGCCGTTATGTTAAAAAGGTTACCTTTTAATCAACCTCATTGGTAAGAAAAGGTGCCAAGATCTTCTAATAAATGTGAAATAACCTGCATGTAAGAACACATGAGACTTCTACCTGTTAAATACCCTGCATTTAACTGTAGCAACCTGCATCTGGTTACCCGTGCACAAATTTACTAGCTAACCACTAGGCTTTTTATTCTTATCTGATATAGTGCTGACCGCGCTTTAGTTAAGCCTACTTCGACTACTTAAGCCTTAAACCTTCTCTAATGTACCCTAGTCAGCCCGAATACAAGGTGGGGAAAGTTTGGGAATACACGGTACCGATTTTATTGCTCCACAGGTCTAATCCCCGAACCAGATCACGAACCCGTCACTAACTAACAAGTTAGAGGTGTATGTTAGCAGATTAATGTCTGACGCACACAGGATATGACCTAGTTACCCCTGAAAGAGAATTACACCACCGAGCCATTCAACTTCTCCATTTCCGTCAATCCTAAGAGAATAAAATGTAAAGAACCCTGATAAACAGGAAGCTCGCCTCTGCCCAGTGCAATCTTCTGTGGCCATAGGCTCGCAAGCGATATAAAAACTGAAGTTACAGCACTTTTTTAAATAACACCGAACCGTTTCATTCAAAACACATGCACATATTAACTACAGAAAAGGTCACAGTCCCCCGGTAACAACTCTAGCAAAAGCTAAATATGTTCATTTCAAGCATATACTTTAAGGGAGCGTATATTCAGACATGCCGGAAGTGGGAGAGAATTCCCAGAGAAAATTCAGAGTTGACTAAAGGCCTGGCCAGGTCCGGTGACCGTACATCCAAAAGGAACCGAAACGCGTGATCAGCAGGACACTTTCCTGCGTTTAGGCGTTTGAGTCCGTTTGAGCACCCTTCCAGGAGTTACGTCTGCTCCTTCACCTGACGCGTGGCACTAACTTACGCACGGTCTCAGACCGCTTTCTGCAGGTAAGCAGGTAGGCTAGAGTCTGGTCGAAGTGGATGTCCCGATGAACAAGATCATATGCCCACCATTCCATGTGTTTAAAAGATTTTAAAATTCTGTATGAATATCTAAGTACATTTTAAAAAACATTATTAAGCAATACGACTCAGTGTAAAAAATTTAATTTAAAACGAATTGCAGTAGCAACCTTTTTCAGAGGTTCGGCTGTTTGAATGAAATGAATGAACCTCACTTTAGAAATGTTCCTCATACATTTTCTTAGTTCTTCAGCATTTGAACACAGTTTAAAATCGAACAATTTTTTAAATCCCACAAACTCCAGCCTGGTCGTAAATCTCCCCATATGGCCAGTAGATGGTGCCATTTGGCACATTTTATTTCTGAAGAAAACCTCGGGCACCATGCCTGAGAATCCCCTGAGAGTCTCTATTAACACAGTCGATCTAAAAACAGAACGCCAATGTTGCCAACTCTCAGGCCCTGCGTGGCGTAAAGCGATTGGGATCGGGTAAGGGTAAGGAGAAGGTCCCAAACTGCCGCAGGTAACGTCAGGCCACGCTGGGACTGCCCCACAAACAGCGTGCACGTCGTGACCCAGATGGGACCTGCGCGAGGAAAGTCTTCTCGCAGGCAGGAAATAATCGGCGCAGGAAACCCCTTCATTGTTTCGCCTCCAGTAAGACCGTGCTTACCGAGCGCTTTTCTCAGCCAACACCGGCGAGGGAGATAAATGCACTAAGCACACACTACTCCCCAGTTGTTTCGCATTTCCTTCTCAAAGTATCCCGAAGTTGTTTTACTTTAGCATAGAAGTAATGCTCGGTTAGAACGTTTAACTTTATAACAAGACATCGATCATTTCAGGGTATCCCCTTCCTACACCCTTGCACAATTCACTGCTGTCATGCCAACCGTGGGATTTTAAAAGGGTTTCCCCTTTTGTCCTCTTCCTCGACACGCTGAGAATATAAAGCATCATTTATCAACACAGATGTATTATAACGTACACATATTGTATAAAAGTAGAGTGTAAATCTAAAAATTCAGAGAAATTGTACCGTCATATAATCTGTTAAGAGAAGGAATTGTGCCTGTGACAGGGTGGGCCGTATTTACCAGCAGGTGAGATCTCCGGTCGTCAGGTGCGGGGGTGGGGGGGGGGTTCCAGCCAGCAGACAGCTTGCAGAGTCCTGATGGGGTCACGGGGGTGTGAGAACGGGCCCAACTCGCCACACCGATCAGAACTGAGGATTCCGGTTCCACTTTAAAAATGGACAAAAAATGAATCATTTGGTTAAATTAAAAATTAATGTAATGTAAAAACATGTAATCTCATTGGTCTTTTCCATACCAGCCTCTGGGGCAGACTCCTCGCCACAGTTTAACCGCATGTCAGACGATATTCGAAGGCTTTTTAGAGTAATAATTACAATATCCCCATAACCAATGCAAGGGACTCCCAATAGTAGCCAGTAGGGAGAGTGATCAGACAGACACGCAGCTTCTCTTTAACTCGACAAATGACTAAAATGTTAATCATGTTTTAAGGTTTTATCGTTGTCATTTGCTAGGTTACTGCTCAACGACTCTAGGTGGATGGTGAAGGCTGACATGAGGTCCAGTTGTAGATCATCTACAAACCATAAACACTTAAAAGTATGTCAAAAGCAGACGCAACAAAGATTCCTTCCCAGACGCCGTTGGAAGTTTTGCATTCCAGTTTAAATAAAGCAGACCGGCCTCTAAATATCCTGCCCACGATGCCGTGAACTTACAGTAAAACATTCAATCAAAAAATTGAGCGGGAGGCTTGATCAAAGTTTTCATGACGATCACTCTCGTTTGGAATTAAACTGCAGTGTGCATTTTGCTCAGGACCAACCCCCCTCTGCAGTATGTCAAAAGCTGCACACGGGAGCCACGTCCAGCAGCCCTCAGAGCAAACACTGTCACTCTACTGGCATGCACAACACTGCCAACGCCTGCCCACATACCCAGGGGCCCGCCGAGCGTGACACTTCCTGCCCTGTCAGTGGCTCCCACATACCCAGGGACCCGCCGAGTGTGACACTTCCTGCCCTGTCCGTGGCTCCCACATACCCAGGGGCCCGCCGAGCGTGACACTTCCTGCCCTGTCAGTGGCTCCCACATACCCAGGGACCCGCCGA
>JAOYSI010010505.1:0-10333 GCA_025775065.1 Hiodon alosoides
GAGAGAGAGAGAGAGAGACAGAGAGAGAGAGAGAGAGAGAGAGAGAGAGAGAGAGAGAGAGAGAGAGAGAGAGAGAGGCTCCAGGTTTATTGTGTTTTATTAAAGGTTTTTTTTTAAGTTTGAAGATCTAGTATTTTACGCTTGCACACAGTCAACAGTGCTTTGAACCTCAGTCTCACCTCACCGCGTGTTTGCGTCCTGGGACCCTGACCGGATGACCTGCTGGCGGTCAAACCCCACGGTTGGCCTGACCACACATCTACCAAAGAAGAATGTGAGTAAAAGACTTTGACAGCGCTGTGCCTGAGGTCTCCTCTGTGTGGGGGATTGTCAGCAGGTGCCTCCAGATGTGCTAACAGTTCAGGGCTGAATCGACATTAAATATCTAACTGACTGGAAAATTGAAACGTTAAATTGCGTGTCTGTGCTATGCCACTGCGACTACTCCCCGACGAACTGGAATTTAATTAAAAGCAGCCGAAGTGAAGCTTGTTGCCCTGTTAGGGCGCAGCGTTCTGGGGTTCGGAGGCCATTGAAGCGGGGATGATGTGTTGTATCAGCCCACAGCCTGTCGCGGCTCTGAGGGAGAAGAGTGAGCTTCAGTGTGAAGGAGGACAGCGACATCTCCACTGAACGTTTACGGAGGATGTTGACCAGGCAAAGACCCAGCAGAGGGGTGCTTGGACTCAGGAGCCCTCCACAGCAGGCACCAGGCACTGGAGCATATGGGACTGGTGTAGGCACAGAGCTGGCTACAGATGCCCATCACATCACAAGTCCCTGGCCATGATATCCCTCGCCCAAGAAGCAGTCAAGAACCAGCAACGTTTGTCTGCATGGGAAGCGTCAAGAAGCGTTTCTTGTGTAAAGCTGGATAAACGCGGGTCTCACCCCTGCTGTGGATCAGAACCACGCTCTCTACTGAGGCTTGAGTCAGGGATGAGTTTGGTATCAGAGATGGAGGTTCCTTTGGCTAACGTCGTCCCTGAAGAACAAATTTAATTACGAACAATTCGCTTTGCTAACAGTTAGCTTGGTTACCTTGATTCTCAGGGCAAAGGACCCCACCAAAGCATCTTGATCTCAGGCAATAACTTATTATTATTATTATTATTATTATTATTATTATTATTATTATTATTGTTGTTGTTGTTGTTATTGTTATTAATAATGTATGTGTGCAATATGTGTGAAAATAAGTGGAGATTTACAATACATTTTAATCTTATCATTTTCCTCTTAGTTGCCAAGCACAATAAATCAATGCAAAGGGTAAACAAACAATGAAACAAAAAATACACAACACAGAGTAAACATTCTTACCTTTGAGAGAAAAATAAAAAGTGTGGGTAAACATTTAGCGCCCTGAACTGCTAATCCTATTCATGAGATAACAGCCCCCAGCAAAGTGAGGAATGTGAAATTCCCGCGGTGTCAAAGCAGTGAGGTTTCGCAAGCTTTGTGGCTCGCACGACTGGCTGAAACAGTATCGCCGGGGTATAGCTTCTGAAAAAGATAAACCGTGGCAAAGAGAGCAGGGCTCAAGGAAGAGACGGATAAGGAAATGGGTCCAGAACCGATCGGTCCTGTCAGGCGAAAAAGAACGCCTTCGTCGGGTTCAGGAGCACCAGAAGCGAAAGCTGCAGTAAAGGCCGTTACAGCTGTTGCAGATTTATAAATGCAGTCCGTCCCGTCACAGTGTAACCTGCAAACGACGTCACACGGCGGGTTTGCTAATCGGCTCGACGAGTGAGGTGAGGCTAGCATTTATTAGGGTGATGATGCACTCCTGTGGCATGTTCCGACATCTGTTTGTTTAATAAGCACGCCGTTTACACTGTCTCTTCCCTTTCATCAGACGGTTGGGAGATGTGCATAGTGTTGCCTTCGAGGGACGTCACCAGGATCTTAACACGTCCAGCACTGTCGTTGTGGTAACAAACGTAAAACAATGCAATAACTAGTGAAAAAAATAAAATAAATACATTTGAATTATGTTCCTGCCGCAGAGAGATTGGAACTTCAGTCCGGATCACAAAAAAACCCAGGCCTCAATTAATTAATTTAAGTTCCATACATCCATCTACTAAGGAGAAAACGTATTTTAGAATGCTTTCTAGCTAGGTCAGTGGATTCCAAACAGTGAATTAACGATTCTTAATAATGTAATATGGTCAAAATGACCTTTCACGGTTTGACAAACAAATGTCTTTGAGAGTTATATGACTAGGTCTGGCAGTTAATTTAGAAGTAGCATAGTCTTTAGAGTCAGGTAAAACCTTTTCTACCCTAGCTGGCCGGCTAGGAAACCCCGGGTGATGTTAGTTAGCTTGCAACTACATAATAAAAAGATGCCTAACATTAGCTAGCTGACTGATGGGCGTACAAATTCTAAAATAATCGACCTCCTTCTCACAGCAGTGTATAATCTGGTGAAGGGTTCTTCGGGAAAACTGACCACCCCCTGACAACAGTGAATAACCTGGTGAAGGGTTCTTAGGGAAAACTGACCACCCCCTGACAACAGTGAAAAACCTGGTGAAGGGTTCTTAGGGAAAACTGACCACCCCTCTCCCTCTCTCTCATTCTCATGAAATGGAATGTTCCATTTTCTTTTTTGCTTCTTTTTGATTTACGGTACTAAAAAAAAGAAGATTTTCGTAGTTAATGGTGGCCCTGGTGCCTGCTCCCTTCCTACCTCTTCTGCCTTTCTGTCAGAAAGGATCGACCTCAGTCCCCTTCATTATCAAAGCCCCCTGTCCACTAGAACCCGCCACGCTCATTTACACCTGTCATCCAGGGAACCGCGGCCTCACTCCGTCATTGTTTTCCCTCCAGAACAAAAAAGGTGTGACGGCTCGCCGCACCGAGAGATTGATAGCGACAGCTGTGACGTATATATAGAAACAAAACACGACTCTTAGCAGGGACATTGAAATTCACTAAAGCAACAATGAGGAACATTAACCGGAGACTGCTGCGGGGGATTGTGTTGAATCCATTTTACCAGGCGATTAGATTTTTCTGAATTCTATGCCCAGGTAGACTAGACCAAAAGAACATTTAAATGTCTATCGGCTTCCATTGAGAAAAAGCTGTTACTGGAGAGGGTCCTTAAAAAGACCACTCTTATTGCGTATTAGCGCTTTAGGCAAAAAGCCACAGTTTTTGTGAGGGGAGAAACACAAAGAAAATGGTGTGGGTTGGATAGGTGTCATTGTTAACCATTGTGGCTGTTGCCAAACAGTCTTATTGACCACCACCAGTTATGAACTCAAATGACTGACTGATTAATGGGTCCTCATCCATATTCACGTCTTTGAGAAAACGTCTTAAATTACTGTACACCTTCGGTATAATTATCACGAAGAAAAAAAAAAAAACTTTCTAAGAGCAATTACCGTCAACAGTTTGGATATTATTCAAGATAAACACGGAGTACGGTAGAATTGTTGACACAATAACAGTTCTGGTATTTTGTCATTGTTTTATCTTTTTTTGTTCAATGAAATATGAATAACAACACTATGTAAGCGTGGTTTTTTGAAATTATTTTTATAATGGAGCATCAGAAGGAAATCCCAACACTGTACTCAGATCATGACTCCATGTCCTGGCATTGGGTTTGGTCTCTCAACTATAATGAAATAAAATATTCCTCAGTGGACCATTTTGTTGGAAAGATGGGATATAGCCACCGACTAATTATGAATTAATTCAAAATTGAATTATGTAATTTTGTATCTATGTATGTCCATTTCCAATGTGTCACTAACCAGTCACCATGTTTGTACACATATAATTCAGAAAATCTAAATGTTTTATTACTATTGAGCTTACATAGAGTATTTTGTATATGCATGTATAATTATGAATTATTATTTTAAAGCGTAATTAATAGTTCCGTTCTAGATTTATATGAAATATAAATACATGGCAACTCCTGTATACAGCTGGGTAACTTTTCCTGCTTTTTCCCCCTTCATTACAGAGCAAGTAGCAACATGTCACACTGTTAAAATAATACAGAACCTCAAACAGATTCTGCTCAGCAGAGAAAGGGAAGAATAATTTTTGCCTTACTGCTTCAAAGCAAAGGTTGATGGTTGATGATGAAAAGCCTTGTTATCGGAATTTGTTTATTCGCGTCCTAACTTTAGGGCCCTGGTGATGTGTCCATATCACTGGCTTCGCATTAGCCAAGGGCCCAACTCAACTGTCTGAAGTTAGCAGTTAGCACTATGGGAGCAGCACGCCACTACATTCTGGAATCAGGTGTTGTTGCTCGGCAACCAATAGAAAGGCACAGATTGGAGCAGTAGTCAGTATGAGTCACGGAATCTTCGTAGGGAGTATAATACTGAGACAGGTATCCATAAGTTTCAAATACAAACTAAATTGGATTTAGAGTTACCTCTGGTGATACATCAAATTAGGGAATAGTAAAAAATTTTTTTAAATGGAATCAAAGCTAAATCGTGCCGGTGCACATCTTCTAACAATCCAAATAATTTCGTAATAAAATAATTTTAGATAGGTAGATGAAAACAGAGGTGGCAAAAATTTTTTTATTTATTTATTTATTTTTTTAAAGATACACACTATGGACAAAAGTATTGGGACAACTACACATTACAACTACAGGAGCTTTTATGAGATCCCTTTCTAAATCCATAGGCATTAATATCGAGTTGGTCCCCCCTTTTGCAGCTATAACAGGGAAGGCTTTTAATAAGATTGTGGAGTGTGTCTTTTGGAATTTTTGCCCATTCTTCCAGAAGAGCATTTGTGAGGTCAGACAATGATGTTGGACGAGAGGGCCTGGCTCACAATCTCCGTTCTAGTTCATCCCAAAGGTGTTCAATAGGGTTGAGGTCAAGGCTCTGTGTGAGCCAGTCAAGTTCTTCCACTCCAAAGTCATCCAACCATGCCGTTATGGACCTTGCTTTGTGCAACGGGGTACAGTCATGCTGGAACAGAAAAGGGTCTTCCCCAAACTGTTTCCACAAAGTTGGAAGTATAGAATTTTCCAAAATGTCCTGGTAAGTTGAGGTATTAACATTTCCCTTCAGTGGAACTAAGGGGCCTAGGCTAACTTTGTGGAAATGACTTTCAGCATGACTGTGCCCCAGTGCACAAAGCAAGGTCCATAAAGGCATGGTTGACCTCACAAATGCTCTTCTAGAAGAATGGACAAAAATTCCTACAGACACACTCCAAAATCTTGTAGAAAGACTTCCCAGAAGAGTGGAAGCTGTTGCAGTTGCAAAGGGGGGACCAACTTGATATTAATGCCAATGGATTTAGAATGGGATGTCATAAAAGCTACTGTAGGTGTAATGTGTCGGTGTCCCAATACTTTCGTCCATATAGTGCGCATATACATATATATAGTAGCATTTTACAGAGAGTCCCATGTCTGTTTCAAGTCTTCCTAATATGCTATCCCAGAAATCTCCATAATTAATTTCAAAAGTAGCACTGTCAGTATGATGTATATATGTATATAAGAATGTCACTGAACTGTGACTAACAGTATAGAGGCTGAACAGTAACATTAATATCTACTTATACAATTATAAAATGTTAAATAAGCATTGTGTTAAGTGTTTATAAAATATTACTGAATTTTTAGAGGGATCATCATTCATTTACAGTTCAACTTTATTTTAAATTGCTACCCATTAGCCGACAGAGGCTACCATTAATATACAGTCAAAACTTCTGCCAGAAAATCCACCCAGTGTTGAAATTACGCTTATTTAAAATAAAGCCTTCACTTATCGTCTTGATACTGAATTAGAATCCTGTTTTTAACAAATAAATTCCCCCTCTTGTTTCCGTTATTGAACTGAACAAACAAAGGAACACATAATTAACACATAATTACTCCAGTTTCTGAACATATCCATATTATAGTAATAGGTGGGTGTTAGTTGAATACATACTGCGCATATTATTAGAAATAGATTTAAAGTAGTTATCTTCAATTTAAAATGTAAATTGTTTTGGTCTGTGAAAACGCAATTAGGTTATTTCCATTCTTGCATGATTCAATTTGAAGACGACGAGAAAAATTGCTTAACAAACTTACAAAAAACCTACATATGTACGTATTCTTTCATTTATTCTTAACTACTAACTAAGAACAGATACCCATATAGGTTTTTTTTTTTTTTAAGTTTGTTTGGCAATTTTTTACTACTGCCAACTTTAATGCCAACAACAATTTTACTTTAATGCCAGCAGTAAAAATCTATTTGCTTTCTATTAGTTTTTATCAGTCACCATGGGCCTAATTGTACATATTTCAGGGTACTACGTTAGTTTGGCTTCAGTAGTTTTCTTGTCTGTGTCTTGCAGTTAACAGCTGCAATTTCAGCAGTTTCACAGCAATAACAGGTGCAATTCATTGAATTACAAAAAATTACAAGACCCTTTTTGTTTACTCTGCTGTGAAATTAAAATAGTTTCATATATTATAATACTATTTCTCTGAACAATTAACTGATAATGACGTCAATTATTTTCTGGGGAAATCATAGTTTGAAACATCCATGAATGAAGGTAGAAAGTTTCAAAACAAGAGTTACCACACAAAAACTTTTTCAGGGGCATTTGAAGTCCCAAAGACTGGATGCATAGACATTAAAAAGAAGCAAAATAGAAGCTAGTACACATGGAGTTTGGCATAGGTTTGTGTCCATAGTTAAAGCATTGCTGTCCCTGGTTCAACCCCATGTCTTTGCCTGTGGGGTCTACATCAAAACATTGGTTTGCCATTTGAGATAATTCAATTCCTATCCTCTCTTATTTTGTGTCAGTGGAATTAATCTACATTTACTGGTGTTTCATGCCAATGACTTTGAGGTCATTTTAAAATGGGCTTGATTACACTCAATAATTGGAAAGTTTATTCAGAGGAAGAGGGGGGACATTTTTTCTTAAGCATGTTCACAAATTATTTGACACTTTTCTTTCACAGCAGTGATGCCAGGACTGATACCAGAGGAAATAGAGTTAATGTTTAAGACAAGACCACGAGAAATGATTCACGTCACTTCCTGGGCCTGTGAAAGCCAGTCAATAAATAAAACTTTATTTGTTATTGCGCATTTTAAACAAAAGAGTTTGTCACACAGCGCTGAGCAGATGGCATTTACCTGAGGGAATCAAAAAGCCAGAAAAAACGGAAAGTTCTTCCCTGATCCTGGAGCCAGTCGAGAAGACATTGGGGAGGTTTTGTGGCTTTTTCTTTCTGCCAGAATCACCTCAAGGCTGATAGAAATCTGGTGAGTGGTGAGGGGCGAGAGTCTCGTAAAGAATTAAATTATATTTTTAAAAGTCTATTAAAACACAATGCGAATTCAAGGTCTTCTGATCATACCCCGGGAAGACATTTTGAGAGCGAGAGAGCTCTCCCTGAAATATGACTAGGTTGCTTTGTTTTATCTATCAGTTCAGTCCATTGTACGTTTCCCAGAGCTCGCAGGGCCCAAGCAGAACACCGTCACACGGGGCAGCGGCAGAACTGCTCAGAAATCATCAGGAACGTTGATTCCCGGGGGCTCCATCGTGTTTCAGTTATACATAGATATGGGACAACTATACTTATACTACATCAGCAAAATCCCATGGCCGAATGCCATGTGTGACAGTAGTCTATATAGATCTATGATGCTGCTGTAAGTGTGGGTTTCAGTTGACCCAATGCAGTTTCCCAGTGCAATTTATCAAAGAACTGGGGCAAAGATCTCCATCATTTGATAACCAGAAAATGTATATTAATCAGCTTGAAGACTAAATGACTAAAATAACGAGTAATTTTTTAATTTTTGTTTTTTCCCTAATTTATTTAAAGGAAACAAACAGAGAATTTACAGGGACCAAACATACAGTATCTCCTTCTTTTTATAATTCTTTCCCTTTAATGTTATCAAACTCTGATGCATCACTCAGGTTCTGGGTGTCCTGTGACCGGGTCAGTCCCACAGTGACAAGATTTTCCCTGTCTGTCTGACACCATTTTTTATGTGCAGCTGGTTCTCGGTGTCTCAGATCAAATTTTCGGGCTAAAATTAAATTTAGTTTAACAAAAGGGCAATAGGCGTATGACATAAAAAAAAAGAGTAGGTGTGCCTTGCAGTTGGGAAGTGAGAGAGACTGCCTTTTTGGAACTCTGAGCAGTCTCAGGTGTGAGTGCGTGCGTGTGCGTGCATGTGCGTGCGAGTGCATGCGTGTGTGTGCGTGTAAGTGCATGCATGTGTGTGCGTGTGCGTGCGAGTGCATGCGTGTGCGTGCATGCGCGTGCATGCGCGTGCGTGCGTGTGCGTGCGCGCGAGTGCAAGCGTGTGTGTGTGTGTGAATTATTTTTTAACTCTTTACAAATGAAGTGTTCACAACGAGACCAGCGTAAAGAGCCTCCACCCCATCTCCGACATACTGCCCCAGGTGAGAAAAGTACTCTCGATTTATGTTTCCTCAGTAAAAGTAGTCATGCCAGCGGATTGATGCTCCACATAAAGAGGGAGGGAATGCAGACGGCAGAGCGAGGGGAATGAAGCATATTTTTATTTTGCTTCAAGCCATGCTCTCAAGCAATCTGTCTCCTGCGACATAAATATTTGCTCCACAAAACAGTTTGGCTGAGAGCCTTGTAGATCTTTATTTGAAGCATGTGTTAGAAAAAGCTCATTCATAGATAATGGTCCTATAATGCCCATATGATATTTCTCAAGCGTTTACATATACATTAATAAACATAAATATCCACGTTTAGGCACAAGTGGCATCTGCTGGTTCTCATAAAAAATATCTATTAATATTCATGATAGTCATTACGCAATGGTTAATATTTATGACCAAAACTTTTCAATGGTAAACACAGACGAGGACATTCATGGAGTACTTTATGGTTACTTTGTAACTCGTTTATAGTGTAATTAATTAATATGTAATTCTCAACTAAAAGTTTTTAAGCAAACAATATGCACGCACAACACATTCCAATAGCACTGTAAAGTCTTTTCCGTTGGAAGGGATTCTTATTTGGAGAAAAGGTTGAAATATTAAGAAATACACTGTTGTAAAAATATCTTTCGTAAAAGCGTAGTTACGATTCTTAGTCTAAGTGGGATGTGGCTCCTGATGAAGAAACAAAACTGAGACATACCGAGAGAGAAAGAAAAAAAACTACACAGTCCAATGACACAGTTCCTAGCCAACTCCTGGAGGAAAATGATCAAAACGAATTCCTCCCCGAATGAAAGTTAAAATTACATCTCCGGCGAAGTGCATAAGATTATTTCATGCACATAAAACTTGTGCGTGCTTCTTTTTAACATTACGTTCCTTGGGGGCCGGAGAGAATATTCTGGTACACAAACAAAGAAATAACAATTTCTTTCACATTTCTATAGTTACCCCCACAACTTGCGACAGATGTGCGAAGCTGTGAAATTTAAGTGTGTCAGAAAGAAACTGTAGCGTTGTTTGACATTTTAAAGAACTGCGGTGTCTAAGAACTGCTACTTCCTACAAGTAAATACTGGCTGCTAAGAAGGTGTTATCACGCAGTGTTCAACCCTTGTAAAAATATTTCTCCCAGTTCCTTTTACCGACTGACTTACTTTGTACAGGACGGCCTTTCTTAATCTAACAGGGAATATTAATTGAATTACACATATCATATTACCAGGCGCAGAACAGCAGGCCTGGATCAGAAAAACAGCCCAAACAATGAATTAAATTATATTATTTTAAACCAGTTAATATAATGCGTCTCTCTTAAACTGGCTACCTGGCATAGATATTACACATTTAGCATTGTCATCAGCAGTAGCACTAAACAAAGAATTAAGTCACAGTTCTCCTCCCGACCAGACCTTACCCAAGGTAATTGTCTTAGAGGGATTTTGCTACTCATAACAACCAGATAAATTTGGTTTACTACCTTTTTTTAAGTAAAAGCTCCATTATTCAATTATTTAATGGCCACAGAATTATTTTCAGTGAATACTAATTTAGAGCTGTGCACCAGAGGCAAATGATTGTCCTCTTTGGATTAGTTTAACTGGCTAATGTATGCACTGTGTAATAATTACTGGACCACAGGTGATTACACGTGGGGCTCCGATTCACTTCACATGCTCAGTCTCATCAAGTCTTATTATACAGATGCTTGTTTGTGAGATAAGTGTCCAAATAATTATTCATTTTCCACTTAAATAACTGCTTTTGCCCAGGAGAGCTAAAAAGAATCTCTCTCTCTCTCTCTCTCTCTCTCTCTCTCTCTCTCTCTCTCTCTCTCTCTCTCTCTCTCTCTCTCTCTCTC
>JAOYSI010010507.1:0-10332 GCA_025775065.1 Hiodon alosoides
ATCAATTTAAGAAAGAATTAATAATGAATTTGTGCTACGGATATACATCTTAAAATAATGACCACGACTTTGTTCTCACAATATTTAAAATGAACAGGCCTATCCAAAGAACTAAATGAATGATATTAGTGGCTAACAAGTCCCACGTGTCTAAATTCTGATAAGATTTAGGGCAGTTAAATTACTCTAAATTTTTTGAGACACTGGCTGGGACCAAATCAATACTTTGGCAACCCGCCATTCACACTTTACATAGCTGTATTTAATTGCGTATTCAACTTTCAAAAATATCTTTTTTAAGATACATTTTTATAATATAACTTTTGTGAGTAACTATTTCTTTTACTCTTTTATTTTTTTTAAGTATTTTTTTTAAAGAGATGTCAGATATTCCTAACTAAAACAAAACATTTACAGCCCTCTGATTGCATTTAATAAAATTGTATTTAATAGTTTGTTTTTTGTAAATCTTATTTCTCTATTTCTCTATGATAACGATCAATGTCTGGTGTAGTCATTGTAGTGTGTTCAGAGCAATATATCCAACTTATTTAAGTATGTTGGCTGTCCTTTGCAGTGGAAATGTGGGAACTGTGCACGTTAGCTCGTCTTTAATCTGTTATCCAGTTTGTATATAAACGTTATCATTAAAGGTTTCTACATATCAGTGCTTATCAGCTTGTGAAACCGTGCTGCCGGTACTCTAGCTGCTCGTTTCTGCCTGCTAGAGTTTCCTTGCAATGCCACGTCGTTTGGAGGATCCGCCTCCTTCCCAGAGAGAACGGAGAGCGAGTCACTACGTTCATTCGCACTTCCCCGCCGCCTCCGTCTGAGGGTGTGACTCACGGCCAGACGCGCTGGGATGGTACATGGCCTGTTTCCTCCTCCTCCACCTCGCTCTGCACATTTTCATCCGCAGCCTCTCGTGGTCCACCTTCCTTTCACTTCGCTCCGGCCGTGAGCTTGTGATTCAGTGTCTATCAAAGATCCGGCCTCCAGCGCCCAACACGAGCCGCCACCCCACCTCTTGACATTTGAGGACTGTGGGGAGGTAACGGTGACGAAGAGTGAGAGAGGCCTATGCCATATCTACTCACGTTACACACTTTAACTACCATCAGCACCTACTGTTAGCTGCGTACTCAGGCGGAAAACACTTTGTGATGCTGGTATTTGGACGTGTGTGGACGACAGCTGAGGTTTTCAAACTTCCCTAGTCAAAACCGCCAGTAATGACGCACTTTATTGCAGCCTCCATGAATACGTCAGGAGTTCTAAAGTTTCAAATGATACAAGGACAACAACTTAGTGGAAGCGTCACACAGATTAAAAATCACACAAATACAAGTCTCTAGTCTGGCTTTGTGGAGCTTAGATTTATTTGTTTTGGACACATGACAGGCACTGCCACTAAGGGTGGGATCAACTGATATCCTGGTTAAATTAATGTATTTTTACAAGGCTCCCGAATGGCTCTGCTGGTAAATGTGTTCACCCAAAATACACTGAGCCCTGTGATTTAGATTTGCCGGTTTGAATCTGGGTAATGTCATTTTCTGACTGTGACGTGCAGTTAGACAATTGGCTAAGCAGCGGGCAGGATAGGGTGTGTTTTGGCGAATAGCGACCTCTGTTGACAGCCTGTTAGTAGTGTTGGAGTGACGTGCCTTTCGTCTAGTTGCCACCGAATCTCCTGAACAGTTCTCTGTACTACTCCTGTATGTTGAGAGTAAACGATTAGGAAACTGGTGGGTTACTACTTGGTGGGAGGTAACGCATGTGGCTTCCTTTTTACCCCATGATTGCAGGACTTTATGCTTGTTTTCGTGACTAAATATATATGGAAAAATTCTAAATTAGAGGAAATAATTGGCAATTCCAATGTTATTTGAATTTATATATATTGAATTTATTATTCGAATTCCTTCACATACAAATTTGATATATTTTAGTTTTGTAGTGTTTAAACTTTCAATACAGGAATCATTTTTCACTTTGATAATTATGTTATGGGTAGTGTACCACTGGCCATAGTTTGCACTGGCATACAAATAGGCAATCAAATGTAAAAACAAGTGTAACAAAATGTTTTAAAAACAATATCACCAATGACAGGTGATCATACATAAAAAGCTAATTTAAAGATAAGCATCCAATCTGAGAAATGTAATGTCCGTGTACAATGTGCTGTTGCAATGCAGAACTGTAACTAGTTCATAGTAACCTGTCTAACCACACAGACAGACACTGCTTTGGAAGAGACACCAGAGCAGGATACGCTATGTATGGAGATCTTGTTATATAAAGCTAGAAATTACAGCAACAGACATTCATATTTTGTTATATCATCATAAGCAATAAAAGTCATTCAGATTGTTCAGAAATTTAAAAAGCGTGAATTAAGAACTGCGTCAATATTTAAATGCTTTAAGCATATATAGAGAGAGAGAGACAGGAAAAGCTGAATTCAACATTTCTGCTCCCCTTTTTTGAGAAACAAATGGTATTTCCCGTCTACACCGCTTCCATGAATGGCCTGAGCCTGTTATTCAAAAACACTTTAAGAAAAAGAACAAAATGTACCGAAAGGAAATCTGTTCCCTCAGAGGCAATTATGTAGTGCAGTCACACCATAAAATACCTGATTAGAGATGTACTGAATGTACATGCTGACTGCTTAATGGGTCTGAGAAGGGTGTTTTCTGCCGTTACATAACATACATTCAGCATTGCTTCTAAATTCTGCCATGTGGAACATCTTTGACACTGACATACGGAAGACACTTTTTATGAAGGATCACAGGATATTGGATGGAGTTGCAGGACCACTGTGCTGGCTGGCTGTGCTGAGTCGGACATTGGGTCGAGGGTAGAAGGGAGAGGGAAAGGACTAAGGGGGATATGGGGACTATCGAGTGTGGATTGTGGGAACCTTTATCCTGGAGTGAAAAGGAAGTGGTGGGTGGATGGTGGGTGGGGGATAAAACACAGGGTTATTATGCTGTCAGGCTAAGTCCCTCTGATTTCAGCTGTTGGTTTTACATCCAGACAGACCGCAGCCCGTCACTCATTTAACAAAGGCATGACTTCCTGTCTCTTTTTTCTCTCTCTTCTGATTTCTGAGACATGGAATCAACATCACAAATGAACTAGACTCAGATTCTGCTTGCAATGGACATTGATAATAGGAAATTACAACAGTGGGCCATCTTGTGAATGAAATTGCTAATTACGACCGCAAAAACATAGAGTGGTGATCCTAATCAAATGCTTTATCTTGAATGGTAAATCTAACACATTACTGTCAGTGTTAGACAATAACATTTTTCAGCTAAGAAATGTTTGCAGAAATAGCTCTGCATGTTCCACTTTTCTTTGGGTTAAAAGATGTAATGGTGCAAGGCGTGGATTTGTATTAAGTCTAACGCCTAGGTGATCACTGCTGCCTTTCCAGTGTTGTGTTCTACATTATTGAACCTGGACTGTAGAAAATCCGTGTTTTACTGTAGTAAACCCATCGGCTAAACTATTATGCTCCACATTCTGAGAAACAAAAATGGTTAAGTGAAGTTAGTCACCCCACTAAATGAGGAGTTTTTGGTCTTCAACATTCCAAATTCCGCAAAAAATGATTTAACTCAATGTAGAAATAAAAGTGAAAAATACTGAAGAATAAGTAAAAAAGGCATCTCGTTTAAAAACAACTTTTTACTGAAAAGAAAAGTACGAGTAAAAACTGATGTTGCTTGTATGACATTTCACACGATCAACAACTTTTTGGAAGCGAAAGATTAAGTAAGTAAGTCCATTCCAATGCACACTTAGAGAATGAGGAATTGCGCTTCTCTGATCTAATTGCCTTTGATCCACCTGTCTCTTTTACACACTGCAGGCTTCTTAGTCTGCACTAGAGGTTCAGAGCCAATTGAGCTGGGGCGCTTTACCCTTGATGGCATTGTCGGATTTCAGACGACCAGAAAGCAAACAAAGAGGCGCTGTTTAGAGACGAGTCGAGATTGGGCTCAGTGTTGAGCTGAGCCACTAGGGATGCCATTTTTGTTTATATTTTTAAACATCTTATTATCATCTAGTTTTAAACAATACTTTTCATAAAACACTAGGATACTTTGTTTAAACTACTAACATACAACCAGACAGGCTGTATTCCACACCATTTTAGAATTCCTGGAAACTCAACAACAGCAGTTCTTAAAAATTCTCACTGACTCATACAGGTATGTGAAGGCATAATATCACTGAATGGAAAATAGTTTGGTAAATGTTGTTTGTGGTCATGAAAAAGACATTGTAAGACAAGCCACATTCAATCAGGCCAATGTTGTTTTCAAATCAATGCCATGGTGATAAACTTCTGGATTGGAAATGTTTCCCTGCCTAAACAAAAAGGACTTTGTTCCACATTTATATCAACATATTCTCAAGAACTGCAGTTTCATAGTTCCTGCTTGTAAATGCTCGAATATATACTTTATATTATAAAATATAATAATTTTATATTGTATGGGTTGAAAATACACATAGCAATACACACCCTTGTGCCATTTATTTTTCAACTTTTTTTTCTTCAAAAAATGCCATCTAGAGCAATGTGAGTTGCTTATAAACATTTAACACGCAGATCATCTGCAGAGATATTGAAATAAATGTTATGTAAAGTGTGATTAGAGGATTGCCAAAGTTTTGACTGAATTTGATTGACAAATGTGTCAAATCGGAATGCCTTCTATGTTGTTTGTCATCCATCAAAAATCAGGACAGCTGCTACCATGTCCCTAAACAGAAGGATGATACCTTTGCTGATTTTTTTATGGCAGATATTTACATCTCAATGACCCATCCTGATAATATGGGTCAATATTCGGTTTCACCTTTATAGGGTATGTCATAAGTTTTGTTTGGACAATTGACTTTACATTATATTGATAAATGTGAAGCATAACCTCCTGATCTTTAGAGCTAAGCGGCCCCAGCTTAGGGATTTATCCTAACGAGTTCAGGCACTGTGAGTTGCCTTGTCCAAAATAATGACCCTTTGGACCCATTAGTTTAAAATGCTGTTATATTACAACCTTTAAGAGATATTTCAACAGGTATAGTGAAACATTTTCACTTTCAGTATTTCCCTGCTCAATGATTGACACATTTTTTCCCATGTTTAAAATATCTGGTACTGAAGAGGTGCAGTGATTTCTCTGACGGTCTTAGTGAGCGCTAAGACCAAATTTGTCTCTATTTCCTTTTTCGTGGAGAATCCTTCATCAAAGCTTTAGTCCTATTGGCTGCATCATGTAACAGGAAGCCTGACCATTTATGTCCTCCACAGTCAAACTCACACACAGTTGAGAAGCGTGTTTCATAACAGGTTTTCATAGTGTCTGGACCATTTTACATGTGAATGACTCGGGAAGGGAACCCCAAACTCAATGCTATCTTAGTCCATCATATATTTGAATTAGCCTATACAGCGAAGCGTCAGAATTATATATCATAAATATATTATATATTATAAAACAATATATTATAATGTTCAACCAAATTAAAATAACACGGCTAATTAGAATTCGTTTTCTACCAGAAACTTATCAATTTTATCAAGTACTCTCGAGAATAGTATTTTATACAGGTTAATTCAGACGGGAATATCTTTTGAGGAAGTTTCAGCAACGAATTACTGAATTACATAAATTAATTAGGTAGACACTTTAAAATTGACACCTTGTTTCCGTTGCGCACATACTTTTTCGGGGGAAGATGCGAGAATGTTAACCTGATGCATTTTGGCAATTCCAATGTGGATTGCATTGTTCGTGACAGTACTTGTGTGGGCGTTTGAGAGTAGAGCGGTAGCCAAGTCACAGAATGTTATTTTTTATGTAAAAACTGGAAGGTTCCCCGTGGCTATGATTCTGACACAATTTAGGGGATGCCATAGACGTGAACCAATCCTGAAAAAGTTTACCTCAGAGAACGAGGGCGGGTGTGTCCACATGTTTGGACCAATAAAACAGAACTCTGTCATAGGATTACGTTAAACTAACCACTGGATTGACCATTTTAATACAAGGAAACGCCCACAGTAGTGAAATTATCAAACCAATAACACACGACGACGTACACTAAGGTCCAATCTCCAAACAGAGAATACCGGAAACTACTAACTGCAAGGGCAAATAGGCGGGAACCGATTCGTGAGTGATTATTGGAAAACCAATGGCTGTTCAGTGGTAGCGATTGACATGGTAATTCCCTGTAGTGCGTAGGCAACGGGGGTTCTGAGATCCTGGGTCGTGTTGTGTAGGCGGGGTTTGTGGAATAGGTTTACAAGCGACGCGGAGTTTGACAGTCAGCAAAGCGGTACTCGGACACGGTAAGGTCCTAGGGTTTTATATAAATACGGCTGCACATATAGATTTGCTTTACTTGCATCATGGTTTTGATTTGGACTCAGTTTGGTTTAAAACACAGAAACCTAAAGTGTAAGGTTCGTGTTATACACGAAAATGACAACTGGATAATGGGGGTAAGATTTAAATTATTACTCATGATTTTTCTCATTTAAAATTCCATTTGTATAAAATGCATTGAGATGTGTTTTTGCTTCAACATTTTATGTTTGTCATTATTTGAATCATGTGATTTTCACACCAGTCTATCGTTTTCAGAGTGTAGCCTGTAAATTTCAACTAGCCCTGAACAATTTCAAAGTCGAAATGGCTGAATTCAGAATTTAAAGTGATTTTTTTTTTTTTTTAGATTATAGTGTGCGCAATTTTCTTTAAGTGGAGTGTTTAATCAAATATTATAACTATAAGCAGTTGTTAATAATGTTTTTCATTAAAATGTAATTTATTCGTGTTATAAACGAGATCCATCTATGTAAGCGGTAAAGTGTACAATCCGTCCCAGTGATGTATTGCAGTTCTAATGGTATATTCTAGCGGGGATTATTTGCCGGGTCTTCACGTATCCATTTTTAAAACGAGAAGTTAAACTCGACAGGAATGAACCACTATAAAATATAATCGGACTTTTTTTAAATTGCGATTTTGATGTGTTCGTCTGTTATTTAGATTTTAAGATTATTTTAGATGCTACTCGGTTTTGATTTTGGTTTTTTCCCGGTAATCCGGGTTTTTGGTCATCCGTTGAGAGACTGACGTCAGGTTTATAGTGTCACCGGCTATTTCGTATTTGAGGATATTCTGTATCGTCAGCTCTATTGTTTCCTAAAGGAAAATAGTGGTTTCCAGTGATTAACAGTGCTAAAAGCCTTTATAATATGTGGGAATTCAAGAGTTTCTAGGTGCTTCGTTTCCTTCACAGCAAGTATCTGGTAGGAGTGCATTTTTTCTCTCTCCACCCTCTCAGTCATTAGCGCTCCTGGTTCCTAGTTGCCGCAATCCTTGTACCATTCATTCATATGATGGATTCTCTTTTGTTCATTAAATGTTAACGTTCTTAGCAGTTGCTCGGTGTATTATTATTTAAGCATCATAAACCAGTCAATTTTTGTATGCGTTGTTTCACTTAAGCTCCACTTGAATGAATGCTTGTGTTATTTAAGTGATTTCCGTGTATTAAACATTGCCTGATTTTCTTTGTACATGCAGATCTAAGCTTCATAGATGACATATGATTGCCGTTATAATATTAATAATTGTGTATTGTATTTGCCAATATAGATCTTCCGTGTGAAATGTTTATCACTTGATTTTACGTGTAGAATACCGGAGATTTCATGATCCGACTGCAGCCATCCTGCTTTAGATAACTAAGCACCAAATTGACCAGTTGTCCCTATATTTTCTCTTTAAAATGCTATGAATTATGCATATGCGTTAAACTATGCAGACATAAACGTTTTGTTGAGATGTTTGTATATATGGGTAGACATTGACTTGTGTGGTTTAAAAAAAAAACACTGCAAGCACAGCTCATGCCGCAGAAATTCGCTGCAAGCATCGGTCTGACACGCCAGTGACCATTTTGCTGCTGCTTGGCTTTAAAAGGACAGCTTGGTTCATATAGTTCTGTTTCTATGCATTTTCTACATTCATTTCAGCTTGACGCCTTGTAACTACTCTGCAGTTAATTTGAATGCAAAGTCGCATTGCTTTATTAATATTGGCATAATTCGCTTGTGTTTTCTCAATATACTTATTGAGGATACTGAGGGGGTCCAGTCTCAGTACCCAAAGCAATAAATTTAATTTCCATGTAAATTTAATTCCCCCCCCCCCCCCATTGTTGCAGTTTCTCCCTGCCCTTGCAGTGTACAACCTTTGAAACTGTCTAATGTGTCGTGTCCTTGTTCACCAGCAAGCAAGGGTGGTCCCAGAAGTGCACTGTTTGTCCATCAAAGCCATGGGGAAGGATTACTACAAGATCCTGGGCATCCAGTCAGGCTCCAACGAAGATGAGATCAAGAAGGCGTACAGAAAAATGGCCCTCAAGTTTCACCCTGACAAAAACAAGGACGCCAACGCGGAGGAAAAATTCAAGGAGATTGCAGAAGCCTACGAGGTGCTGAGTGACCCAAAGAAGAGGACAATCTACGACCAATATGGGGAAGAAGGTGAGTCTGAGTCATCTCTCAGGACTGGACCCCATTAGACATTGGGGAGCTCTTCTGTGTACAGATGACATTTGAGAATGGTGTGTTATGACGAAAAAGGTCTATTGAAAACCATTCTATATATAAGTATATACTACAAACGAAACCTTGGGAAACCATCGGTTACTTTTGTATGACTAAGTTTTTTTTTTTTTTAATTATTTGATCACTGATGTTTGCAAATCCATAAAATTATTTTGCAGTTCTTTACCAACTGGATGAGAAACCTAAGTTAAATAGGAGTGTGAAAACGCAAGCGATTACTATACTGCGTCAGGAATAGAAACAGAAGTTGGCTGTCTATTGCAAAGCCTAAAAATAACGGTGTGGTGGCAGTGTGATTTCAGCTGAGGCCACACTACGTGATTCAGTGTTCCAGTGCCTGCACGCCCTCTGTGCCACATCATGTGCAGACACAGTTTATCTATCTTTAGAAGGAATGTGGGTATGGAGTATAGCAGGATGGCGCTTTAGAGTGCCAGAGAAAGGGTTACCATACCGCCTGATATGCTTCGGTTCCAGCCAAAGAAACCTACTATTCAGGGCTTCCTGGCTGCAGGATACAGCAGGGCTGCGTGGGTGCAAGCTCAGATGAAGTCCCTAGACTGACTGTTCCTGTGAGCTGACTACAGCTGATACTGAGACGTGAGCTCCAGGGGAAGCTCTTAGAAAATTTTGAATATTCATTTTTAAGTGTATTTTGACTTGTTCTGCAAGACGCTAGAACAGTTAATACTAATAACGTTTTAAGGAACCCAGATCCAGTCATAATCCCACGTACCTAATCGGTTATATGAAAAGACCATGTGTGGCAGGGATATTGTAAGGTAAAAATCTATATTTTACCATAAAATTTTATTGTCTCAGCTCAACGTTATAATAGCAGCTGAAAAACTTAAAATAAAAAAGTAAATTGTGTGCAACCCATTTATAATTTATCTACAAAAAATCGTGCTGGTACTTCATGATTATCCGGAAATTGAGACAAATGCATAATTAAGATCCTAGCGTTGTGCCAAGGCCAAAGTAATGTACATGGTCGCCTAGTCGTCAAAGCCTGCAGTTCCCGGTATGACATCACGGGGGTGACAGATACAGGTTTTTGCTTTATAAAATCTTTTTGATTAAAAAAATTTTTTTTTACAGCGATTTGATACCGTTACGAAGTGCTGTCTCCCTCAGTCATGCAACCTGCGTTGCTGCTGCACTGGAGAAATATGTAGGTCATGCAAATCCTAGAAAGTACTGTAAAATCCCTTCTAGTCAGCTGAGTCATCAGTCTGGTCATTTTACACGCGGATGAGCAGACATGTGCTGCATTTGATCAACATAAACTGGAAAAGGAAAATTCTCATTGAGAATGTGCTATAAAACAAACTAAATAATTGCTGTAAAAACAACTCATTACATGAATTTCACACTTTTTAAATTCACTGTTAATCTTGTAGAAAGGGCAAAAATGGGCAATTTATTCACCAAAAGACTTGTGTTAAACTATGGAAAGAGTCTACAGATTGAAAGCTGGCCCATGATATGGTAGCCATTCTGTTTTTAACCATATGGTAATTGTAATTTATTTTTATTTCATTGCTAAGTAGCTAAAAGAAGAGACTTGTAACTAAGAGAACATTTTATAATTAGATTTGAATAATATTTTTAACTGAACCATTTCATTGTGCGTGTGTGATATATATGTA
>JAOYSI010010508.1:0-15026 GCA_025775065.1 Hiodon alosoides
CTGGCCATCTGGGAGAGCAAGACACGGAGACAGAGAGAGAGAGCTTTATCTCCACGCAAACCCAACCCATGGACAACCGGAACCAGCGGAGATGACCTGGCCATCTGGGAGAGCAAGACACGGAGACAGAGAGAGAGAGCTTTATCTCCACGCAAACCCAACCCATGGACAACTGGAACCAGTGGAGATGACCTGGCCATCTGGGAGAGCAAGACAGAGACAGAGAAAGCTTTATCTCCACACAAACCCAACCCATGGACAACCGGAGCCAGCGGAGATGCTCGGTTTGATCAAACGGTAACAGAAAAAGAAAACGGCGCATGGTCTCTTTATGAGGTAAGCAGAACCGCCTAAAGAGAACTGAGGAGCGGGGCTGGCTTTCAAGAACCAACCCTTTTCTGCTATTCACCCTATGAGTAGACTCAGGCTTTTTAAATTACATCAGCAGCTGTAGGGACTTCTTTGGCAGTTTCAATGCCTACACGTTGTGTACCTCTTATGGAAGAGAACACGATAGTTGGGCATGTTGGGTGAGAACCAAAATACAAGTATGCTTCTCCTGAATCTTTTAGGAAGAACAAACTGGACGCTGGGAAAAAGTTCTGTATTGAAGGATTTCAAACCAGAAAGAAGCCTGCTATTAAAGGGGGGTACATTTTTGCGATCAAAAAAAAGAAAAATAGCACACAAAATGATAACTAAATAGCCTTTCAGTGTTTGTCTGTGTGTTAGAATACTGCATTCATATTAATTTGTGGCTACATTTGCCCAGAAAGTGAACAAAAACCTAACCATTTCATTGGACCAAACTTAATTTTTTGACCAAACCACTAATTACAGACCAGATTTTTTTAATTAAAAAAAAAAAAAACCCTAAACAAAGCTGTTGCTGGGTTAGAACGCTGGCACCATTCGGTCGAAGACTCGACAAACCGAAAGCAGCTGTCCTCATCCGACACCTCAAGTTCCTCCACGTAGCAGCCACCTCCAACAGCAGAAGCTGTGGATGCTAACAGACAGCCCCAGACCAGTGGGGCTCAATGGGATGCACTGTTTAGCCAACGCATTCCCCCCACCACCAAGGGCCAGCTGGCCCTGCGTGGGAGCTAGTCAACGGCTGGTTTTGTCCCGCTGCGCGCCGTGGGTCCAAAAAGGCCCCTCATGCCCTACGATTGTCCTCAGTAATCAGCAAACGGGTCTCCAACCACAGCAGGGAGAGTCACTCCAGGCTCCACCCGTGGAGGCATCAACACTGACAGACACAGCAGAAACGAGCCATGTCGAGACAGATTGTGTTATGACCAGGAGTTTTTTTTTTGTTGTTGTTTTTAATCCTTCCACTTGTCTAATGTTCTCTTTTTGTAGTCCTTTCTTCCTTGAGAAGACCCGAACCCAACTACCATTGTGTCCCACAAATATGGAGGGACATCCAGCCAGGCCAGGGCAGGCCAGGCAAGGCCAAAGAGCCTTCAGCATATTTTTTCAGAAAGTTTATTTATCCTAGAGGAAGACATAAAAATCAGCCAATGGGACTGAGTGGCCGTTCCAGAAAACACTTGCCCCCTTTTTATACACACATTTCCTCGCTGTTATAGCTTCCCATAGGTGGTGGAAGATGGAGGCACAGACTGAACCACCTGACCAGTCAGAAAGTGGGCACACACCTCCACACAGGGCTCAACCCGGGACTAAACAAACACCCAGATCAACCAACCATAAGTCAAGAGTCCCAGACAGCTGTTTTTGTAACTGTGAAAAGGTGCTGTGTTGCTTTTCTCACCAAAGCCTCATTCCGTCCTTAGTCTACCAAAGGGAACCAATGGGGTGTAGAACAACAACTTTCCATTAGATACTCAGTGTAGCTTCTCCCAGATTCCCTTTAGTGCCCCACCAGAAATGTCCCCTTAAATTTCAAGCCAGCCAGACTTTTTATAAAGAGCCCTAAATGGATATTTGGAGGAGTCTGGCATCTCTAACCCTAGCGATTTGTGTCATTATCTAGATCCATAAAATGTGGGTCGGCAGCTAGACCACTATCCCGGCTCTAAGGGCGTGACCTGCAAAAAGCCAAACTTCTCATCAGATCCCCTCGACTCCATTTCAACCCAAACACTCCCACATACAGGCCACACACCCAACATACACATTCCCCAGCACACTACCTCATAACCCCCAAATCACTCCCATCGATCTGATCGACACGTCCACCTTATTTGTCCCTTTGCAGCTGCCATCAGGCATCTCTGCCAGTCCCCCGGGCACTCAGTTGTATCCACTACTACAACCTCACTGCAGCGCCACCAACAGGAATCATACAAATCAGAAAGTGAGAACGACAACCAGTCCTGACACTCATATTTCATTTTATCAAACCAAGGAAATGCATTTCCTATTTCACATTACCCCAGAAACAAAATCTAGCACGACAGACACAGTGAAGTCTATAACTGTCACTGAGAGTCACCCCCTCCCATCTAATCCACCACTTGTTCCAGAGGTACCGCCCTATGTGGCATCTCCCATGGGCCAGGAGCCAGGGTTTGACCTCAATCAGCTGGAGAAGGCTTTACACATCAGAGAAAACGGCCTCTGACAGGGTCACAACTGTTGCATAAAGAACATGGAAGTTTTTTATAGGAGGGAAGCCATTTACCCACAAGTTTTGAGAAACTGAGATCTAAGCTAGCTTTAAAATTTAACACAAGGCGGTACGCAGGTCTCACCAAGGTCTCACGTATGTGTGAGCAGATGATTAGAAAAGACACCGGAGGACAAATCATTTTTCGCAGTTTAGGCTATTCTACGAGGGGTAGAGGGAGAGAATAAAGACGGCAGTAGGTTTGTTTTGGATAGACTGTTGGCCTCTTTGAAAGACTTATCAGTGGCTGAGGAAAGCACACAGTGTACAGACGAAAGGTTCACAGAAAAGATAACAAAACTGGGAGTGTTTGCAAGACGTAGAATGATGGGCAGAACCGTCTGAGGTAAATTCAAGGCACCAAGACAGAGGTGGCCTCAGACACTGGCCGTCCTGGTACTCCCCCTTTAGAAACCAGACAATTGAAGCTTATTTTAACCTCCCAAATTACCATTATTACTTAATGTTCTATTGCTTAACCCATGCTCTTAAACAGCTTTACACAGCAACCTGTGACTTCCGAATCAGAGAACAGTTGCCTAACCAATACAACTAGTTGTCATAATACCACCCCCCAAAAAAATATATATAAACATATAAATAAGACAAATACATTAATACACAAATATAGTGATTTGCGTTTACCTTTTATTTTGACTGTAGGTGAATTTGGCCCGGCAGACTGTTTTCGCCATCCTCTCCAATTCTGACAGAGGCTCTCCGCTTCAGAAATGAATGAACACAAAGAATCTTCCTCGAATCGGTCAGAATCTTCGAAAGAAAACCTCTCTCCGTCTTCCCACTCGGCGAACATGAGTTCCATCACATCCACTGGTTATTGACTTGGCCACTCAGGACAGCAACAAAGTTCCCCCAAAAACACACGGAACAGGATCTTCGCACCCCGCTGCACCGGCACACACTTCCAGCAGTGTGCTAAAGATGGGGGAGGGGCGCCCGAAACAAAACACTAACACCAAAGGTAACTCGCCGCAGTCGGGCACTATGGCCGAGAAAGTCCTTTCTTTGTCCACTTTAATCTTGCGGGGTTTTTTTTCTGTTGATCAAAGTTTTGCAGGGTATAAAACAAACTCTTTATATATTAAGGTCTTGGCTTTCACATTTCCCCTTTATTAATTATGCTATTGGTTAATTTCTCTATTGACCGCAAACTTTCCGAAAGTCCCTTAACTCTTATCGATACTGGTATTAGTAAACCTATTCAGAATTTCCACAAATAGCGAGTTATTTATCTACAAAGAAAAGGTTTAAAAACAATACAAACGTATGGTACTCAGTAATAAACCTTTGAAATAGCATACATCAACTAGAAAAAGAAACTGACACCGCAAACCTAGCTAGCAAGATATTTTGCTACGCTACTCGACACAATAAAATGCTCAGGCTCTAGATTCCAAAAGTGTGGCGGTTATGGGTATACTCTACCAAAAGTCACCATACAACATCTCTCTCTTTTTACAATCCAATTTGGACCATGATAAGCGTGCAAAGAAGACATCTGAGGAATAAGTAGATACCAACTTCTTATCTTTCTGAAGTGCCTTGCAATTCAGGGTGACACGGTTACCTTCGAAACAATATCCATTGCTGCAGTCAACCCCAGTTCGTTATCAGAAACGTTTCAGTTCCAAGTTCTCCCTTTTTCGCTTCTTGGGCCTTGTTTTCTCTCGCTGTCGTAACAAGGCTGCACTTTGTGGAGACGACCCCCACTTATTTAATATTCAACATAGCTACTGCGGTCCACGTTTGAAATATTGGAGCGCCTTTAACAAAGGATGGTATTCCCAAAACGCAACCTGTCGAATAAAGCAAAACAGGAAGTGTCAATAAACGAATTACTTATTTAGGTGTCATCTCATCAGAAGCATTATAAAGTTTTTTGTTTTTTTTAATACAGCGTTTCTCCTATCAGTTCAATTGTCTCAAAGACAACTGCAGACGTCGTTTGTTCGGCCAACATCACGACCCGAAAGCAAGCTTAGTAAAAAAAAATTGTTCAAAATCAGTCATTGCCTTCCCTTTTTGTTCACCCGATTTCCTTTCACAGTAATAACGTACAGCGCTAAATAAACTATTCATAACGCAACCTCTATTACAGTCACTTGGCTATACTTCTAAAATTGCTAGTTATTAAATTTTCGACTGTCACTGTCAACGTTCCTAGGATTTTGCATTTCGAAAAATTTCTGTACATACTGTCAGTCAGTCTTTGGCAGGAAGCCCTCGGTCCTAATCCGTGTCCCACTGCCACAATAGTTACTCCGAATACGGGTTGGTTTTGCTAGCTAGTTTAAATTGACATTTAACAGAACAATGTGACATTTCCACACATTAGCTAGCTTGACAGAATTATCGATAGACACTCCATCGATAATGCCCCACAAGTTTTTTGTTCAATTACAACCCTTCTCTACCGACTCACTAGTATTTCTCTCTTCCTTTGTGTTTTTAAAGCTTGTCTTTCGCTTGTTGTTGTTGGCTCGTTCGATTAACACGGCTCTCGTCCCGGATGCTGTAATAAGCCCTGTTTGCTTGCCAGTGCCCCTACTCCCCATATGAAATGTGCGTCTGGGCCGCCTGTAAAGCCGGGATCCCCCAATTTCTCCAGTCGGTCCCCCTCTCTTTCTCCGGTCGGGAAGATGGCTCTCCTACACTCAGTCAAAGGCTTCAACCGAGTCTCCTCTATCAGCTGATCCCAACTTCCGCCTCACATTCGCTCTCGTCTCTAGCTTCTCATGCATGAAAAATGCTATTTTTAATTCATGGTGCTCGCGTTATTTTACCAACCATATATGGATATATAGCAGAAACCCCTTTAAGGTGGATATTTTTTGGGGGGCAACCCTAAGACTATTTAGTTTAAGTCCCTAGACGTGTTACTATTTAGTATCGCCTAACCTTTGACCTCCAATACCCACCCCCTCTGTTGCTATGAGGTAAAATTATACAGCAAGGCACGCAAAGGGTGCGTTTTCGTAAAGGAGGGAAAGTGATAAGATTCATATGGACAAGCTTTGTCAAAAAATATCAAAGAACAAGCATCTATCTATTTTATTTGTTCACAGAAAATTAGCGATTCATTCCTGTAGATCTATTAGACAATGTATTGTAATCAAATTCATTGGCATTTTTGTTAATTGTTTTAAAATTCAATTAAACAGTTAACATAATCTCAAAACGTTTTCTTGAGCTGTCAGCGTAATGTTTTGTGTCTTTTGCTGTTGGTTGGTTTTATTTTTGTTAGGGGTTATTTGCGCCTAATAATTAATCAAATGTAGGCTTAATGACTATTTACTGCGTTTGTTGCAAGACACACGTATGGCGTGTTTTTTAAGTTTTTGGGTAAAGGTATAGCTTTTTCCGCCAGTTTTTAAATGTATTTTTAATTTTATTTATTTAACTATTCATTAATTTTTAACCATGCAGTGATTTTTAAAGTGGAATTAAAGAGATTTATTGAAAATCAGAGAATATAAAAAGCAGACTGGAATTCAGCCTGATGAATGGTGCTTAGGAAGGTTTCCAGGTTAGGACAGGTCAATAAAGGGAAGGGGGCTTAAGGCTTACTGTATACAGATAACGATCTAAATTAATTAAGGTGCACAAAATTACGTCAATGAGTCAGACAAATGCCTATTTGACACAACTCCGGGATTAGGAGCACCAAGGGAACAAAAAATATCTGAATATTCCACTGATCATGGTCTACTCAAAGTTGAACATGCATTATACAACTGACTAGATCAGGCTGTTCCTCCGAACTGAGCAGTCAATTCATCCCAAAGGTGTTCAATGGGGTTGAGGTCAGTGACACAATATTGACACACCATTTCAGTATTGACCTCACTTTGTTCACAGGGACATTGTCTTTCACTAGAGCTAAGGGCCCTCTGCCGAACCACGACAAACAGCCCTAGACCATTATTCCTCCTCCACCAAACTTTACAGTTGGCACTATGCATTCGGGCAGGTAGCGTTCTCCTGGCATCCGCCAAACCCAGATTCGTCCTCAGACTGCCGGTGAAGCGTGATTCATCACTACAGAGAACACGTTTCCACTGCTCCTGCATCCAAGGGCGGAGAGCTTTCTTGTGCTGATGTTGTTTCCAGAGTCAGTTCGGAACCCGGTAGTGCATGTTGCAATTGAGGACACATCGTTTGTACAAACTACACACTTCAATACTCAGCGGCCCCGTTCTGTGAGCTTGTCTGACCTACCACATCACGGCTGAGCTGTTGTTGCTCACAGATGTTTCCCCATTCACAATAACAACCCTGACAGTTCACTGTGGCAGCTCTAGCAGGGCAGAAATTTCATGAACCGACTTGCTGCAAAAACCGTCCTATGACGGTGCCACATTGAGTGTCATGGAGCTCTTCAGTACTGGCCATTCGACTAAGTTATGTTAAAATGTTATAGTTGCGTGTTCTGCGTGTAACTAAGTTATGTTATAATGTTATAGTCGCATGTTCTGCTTGCATGTTTGGGATTTTTGTAGTCCAACAGATTGTTATTAGTCTTAAATATTACATACATGCATTATCCCTACATGGGTTAATGGTATCTCCCTCAAATTAACATGAGATACAACCAGGGCATGGCTTGGTCCTGCCTAACAGGTTGCTCCATTGGACTGAAATAATGTAACATGTGGAGGTCAAAGGGATGGAGAAAGTGCAGGCGCACACACACACACATACACAAAAACCTGCACAAGCACATGTGCACCCACGTACGCACACACTAACAATGAACTAGTCTGGCGTAGTCTGCAGGGTATTCTGGTGTTCGGCTGTACCCACGCCCTTTAAGCTGCAGTGTTTTAGGGGCCATTCATGCTCCTGAAAAGGCATTTCGCTGCCTTGATGGATCAGGTGGTGTCCTACAACACAAACCCTTAATGGGTGCTTCCAAAACTGCATAGATGGTGGCTCTATGGAAGAGGTTCCAGGGCGTGGAGCAATATGTTCCTGGTTGGCCTGGAGTGGGTGAAGATGGATGTGACAGATGAAAGGTGATGGTACGGAGGCAGGTGGCGGTAGGGCATTTGGTTGGCAAGCTGTGGGTGATAGTGGGGAGGTGTGGGAGCTGAGAGTGATGGTGGAAAGGCTCGCAGCTGTCTCTGTGACTTTGATGTCTGAACCCACAGTGACACGTTTCTCAGTCTCAGGCTAGGGGCCGACCAGAACTTCCCTGGGGTTTTTGGCCCTAGAATGGAGACAATGGGATGAACGATTGTACTGGATATTGTGTTTGTGTGTGTGTGTGTGTGTGTGTGTGTGTGTGTGTAACTGTAATTGTGCTATAAATCAATGTATTTTCTGCATATATCTTAGTTTCACTCTTTTAATTGACAGGTAACTGGTGAGGCTGTGATTTAGTACCGATGTAATTCATTACTTTGGAATGTATTTTTCACTCAACACTCTAAAATATGAGCACATTGGGATGTTTGTAGTATACACAGTAGTAGTTTGTAATGGTGTGGAAATGCAGTTGTTTACAATTAAATCACAATTGCTTGAGGTTAATTTCTGATTTATTCCAATTAGCATCATGTTTTCCGCTTGTTGTCAAGTAAGAAGAACAATCTGCCGTCTGTTGGGAATTGGAGCTGTGCAGAGTATGCTGCACTAATATTGACATCGCTTAGAAACAAGAATTGTCCCCAACCCTAATTACTTGTAATTTTGTATGTAAACGCCACACCCCTGCTACCATGACTACTACCATCGACTGTATTGGATCACAGGACATACATTTTGTTATTTGTGATTGATTGATAGCTGCCTTCTTGTTCCCCACTACGTTTGTTGCGTCTGCCCCCATCACGGGCTGGAAAAAGCTTGATTTGGCACTGGGGTGAATAAACTGTAATAAGTAGAAAAGTTTATTGCAAATTAAATTTTTGGTTCGCAATAGGGCTTTGATTTGGTCAAAGGTTTGAATGACGTGTCTGACCTGTGGAATCAGTTGCAGTTATTGAACTTCAATAAAACAGTTTTAGAGATCCGTTACAATGAGCTCATAAGTTTTAATGGATCCCAGCCCTGTAATTAAATGTCAATTGTTTTCCCAAGGTATCATGATTCACCAACTCTCTTGGCTATCCCAACAATGCTAAATATTAAATATACTGAGAAAAGAAGCAAATTCGCCCAACAATAAAAGCATGACAATGAAAAGCGTTCAACTCTGATTATGTTCCACAGTGGATACTAGTGTTTTGCTAATTTTTCAGAGGAACTTGTGCCTTTGCGGCAGAGATGAACTTGGTGTACTGGAAGATCAAACATGGGGCAACCTGCCAAGGTTCTGCTCTCACTGCAGTAAGCTGCTTGCTTCTGAGAAGAGGTTGTGGAGACTCATCGTGCCTGGCTTTGATGTTGTCATCCCAAGCAAACCCCTTTGGGAAAACAGGGTTTGGGGGTGGTGGGGTTCAGGAAAGACGCGTCTGTTTAATAAAGAGGCTTATGTTAAAGAAATCCTCATTGGGTGTTCACAAGGAAGTGTGCACTGGACGTTACCCAGTTGCTGATTGTATTCTGGCTTCTTTACCTCTTAAACATCTGCTATTGTATTTGCAGGCTGCCTAACACAAGACAGAGGGGAAAGATCCAGGTTTGCCAGCGGTCTAAATATACACCCAGAATGAATGAAACGTTTCAAAGGGCTGTTTAGAAATTCTGAAGAAAAGCCAAAGAGTTGGGAATCCCTCTCTATGGTGGCTTTTGTTCCTGAAGGAATGAAAGCTGGTCCTCTCTGTAGTTTGTCGACACACTGAAAGAAAAGTTGCCCTGGCATACTGACAGACATTGGTGTCAGACAGCGTTAGGCTGCTGGATAAATCAGCACAATGGTCTCGCTTATCAGAGGAATCCTACCTGCTGTTTCAAACCCGTCATCGGGTGGCTTCAGTACGTGCTAACACACAGCCCGCTCAGAACGTTGCTGTAATATTGAGAGGTGACATATCAACAGGTGTGACTTAAATAAATTAGAACCATAAAATGAAATATTGACACAGAGAAGAAGTGTCCTTTACAATAAAACAATCTAATTGCTTCCAGTAACCAATCTGAGCTCAGGTTGTCTGCGGTCCGCTGGGAGGCTAGGTCCTGTAGTGAAGCGCTGATCCTCCAGTTTTGGTTTTCAGAATCCAACTGCCCGTAAGATAACGGTTTACTCCCATCTATGTGCAAGCCGTCTAGCGATCTTCACACCATCTCGGCTATTTTAAATATATTATTCTAGGGGGTTTATACATTGCCTAAGAAAATGAGTCACTGTAATTTCGTCATAGACAGCAGAATGAAGATGGCAGATATCACGTAGCTGGGGCAACTCGAGAGATTTTAAACCATTTTAACCACAACAAGCCGACTATGTTTCCACAAGTAGGTCTCCTTTATTTGGTACCTTTCTCACGTGGAAATACTGAAGCATTTCACAAAGCCAGTGTAATCAGAATCACAGTATGAGGCATAATGACTGCGTGACCATAGTGCGTTACGACAGCTGGTGACACAGCATGCTAACGCACTTGGCCAGGTCAGCACAGGGCACGTTCCCATTGGCTGTGATGCCTTGGCCCTGCCCACATGATGGCTGAGCTGACGGGAAGGTGCTGCGGGTTAAGCAGAAGGCAACAAATGGCTGTGAGTGGCTGGAGATTTCCTGGATTCGGGTGGTGTCTGTCTGGATCGGGATGCAGGCCGAGAGGCTTCGGTGTGAGTAGGCTTGTCATGCTCGGAGACACGATCCAGGTGTGTCACAAAGCCCAGGCAGAGGGAGCAATCGCAATCCCAAGACCCCTCACTCGGCAAGAGACGGCGGATAACAGGAAGGTCTGGTTTTCCCACTACTGCAACAGGAACTGCTATTGCACACAATGCTTTTCAGGAGTAGTTAGGAGTAGTAATGATTTGTTGAATTTTAAGAACACTATTTTGCAGGAAGAAATGTCTTTGTTGTTTAAGTCATAAGTTTACATACACTTAGGTTGAAATCATTAAAACCCATTTTTTAACCACTCCACAGATTTCATATTAGCCAACTATAGTTTTGGCAAGTGACTACATTGTGCATTACACAGTAATTTTTCCAACAATTGTTTCACTTTTAATTGACTGTATCACAATTCCAGTGGGTTAGAAGTTTACATACACTAAGTTAACTCTGCCTTTAATCAGCTTGGAAAAGTCAGAATTATGTCAAGCCTTTAGGCAATTAGCCAATTAGCTTCTGATAGGCTAATTGGAGTCAATTGTAAGTGTAGCTGTGGATGTATTTTAAGGCCTAACTTCAAACTCAGTGCCTCTTTGCTTGACATCATGGGAAAATCAAATATAAATATATATAAATATATATAAATATATATAAATATATATAAATAAAAGTGTGTGTGCGAGCGAGCAAGGAGGCCTACAAACCTGACTCAGTTACACCAGTTCTGTCTGGAGGAATGGGCTGAAATTCCAGCAACTTATTGTGAGAAGCTTGTGGAAGGCTACCCAAAATGTTTGACCCAAGTTAAATAACTGAAAGGCAATGCTACCAAATGCTAACAAACTGTATGTAAACTTCTGACCCACTGGGTATGTGTTGAAAGAAATAAAACCTGAAATAAATTTTAAAAATTCTCTACTATTATTCTGACATTTTACATTCTTAAAATAAAGTAGTGATCCTAACTGACCTAAGACAGGGAATGTTTTCTACGATTAAATGTCAGGAATTGTGGAAAAACTGAGTTTAATTGTATTCTAAGGTGTATGTAAATGCCTGACTTCAACTGTAAATAGTAATGCAATTTTTTTTTTTTTTTAGTTATGCTTTCCACATATTTATGTGTTTCATGGTTTGACTACATTTCCCCTTTGCTTTTTGAGAACACTAGCAACATTTACATTGATTCTAATATAAATTAGTCACTCATCAGAAAGTATACTAGAATGATCACCATCCTGCTTGAATGTAACGTATTGCCACCTCCTGGACAGTTTGAGCATAACAACTAATTTCTGATAACAGAAGACCTACACTACCCCTTCATTACGAAAAAAAGACACATTTTCAAAGACATTTTGTCTCTTTTTGTGGGCCGTATTGATTATAAAACCTTTGTCAGACAAAGGGGGTTATCATAATAAATGGCAATATTAATTCAAGAAGGCCAGAATACTCTCAAATATTCCTAATCAAAAGAAATGTCCTGATTAAGATCATCGGTGTAGACATGCACCAAGTCAGTGTGCAATCACAGTGAGTTCCAGAGTTTCATCATGCAAAAAAAAAATCATGAAATTAAAAACAAAAAGAGTCCACTAAAAGTGCCCCTAAGAATAAGGACTTTGAAAGGCAACGGGAGTAACAGTTTGTGAGTCTGAGTGGGTGACATCACCCACTCCGACTGATTCGACAGGAAGAGGCCTGCTCAGAATACAAAATTCCTTCAGCGTGAACCTAATCTGCATCAGATAATGAATACAACAGAGAGAGCCGACGAACAAGTACGCTTTATCGGGTACCAGCGAAAGCTATTTGACCTTATTCAAGTCTTGCCGTCCCTTAATACAATTTTAGAAAAAGACCTAAAATTACTTAATATCTTTGGATTTTTTTCGTTTTTTGACCCAACTGAGGAGGAGAGAGACCATCCTCTTTCATGGCTATCAGTAGGACGGCATATCCACACAGAATTAAAGGGCTTTCTGATATCGATCGATGGCAGCTCTTTGACAGCTGATTGACTGGCATTGGAGTGAGACCAGAGAAGGGTCCCCAGCTGCTCAGTCTTGGCCAAACAGACTCTCTGCTAGATCCACTGACACCTGCATCACATGGAGCCTGTTGGCCCAAGTTAAGTAAAACAGCTGAATAACCTGCAGGGGTGAATGAATTACACTAATAAACACCAGTACACTGGATCCTCGATGGCTACAAAGACCCAATGAAGCAGAATAACCCATGTGGGTGCTCTCGCGCTTGAACTTCGGTGAGGCAGCCAAGGTCCTGAGGATGGCCAACTGCAGAGAACTTTCTGGACAGACGGTGTTCCACATCGTCGCTATTGGAGCTTGAGGCACCCAGCCCCCCCAAGATGAACCCCTTTCACACAAATATTGACCCCCAGAACTGGCCCCAGTGACCAGACCTAGGTTGGCGCTGTGTCAGCTCTTGTGCTGACAGGCAAACGGAAGATTAGATTGCATGCACACATGGAATGTTTATGAGAGCGTAACAAAGTTTCTTTAGACCTAAGTGGAAGGAGCAATCCCATAGACAGACATCCTGTCCGCAGTTCCCACTGACACCTGCACTAGGCCTCACCTCATGCCTGCTCTAAAATGAAAATAAACACACAGGAATCAATTACAAATATGACAGCTTATTGTAGTGCAACGCTTTTTCTCTTCTTCTCCCATAGTCTTTTAGCAGCTTTGGTCATTCGGGCTATTACAGGTAAGCGGTGATAGAATTAATGTATGGCATTGGGACCAAAACAAACCCATTGTGTCAGGTCATTCTGCAGGACTGCGGTGCAGGACATCCCAACCCCTAGCCCTGGCAAAGTCATATGGCGCGTCAGATCTGCGCAGGGCGGTGCGTGACCTGCTCGATCCAGCGCAGGAACCTACTGACGCGCGTGTACACCCCTGGGTAGGAGGGGTCCCCGCAGCCGTGACCCCAGGAGATGACCCCAGTGAGGACCCAGCGCCCGCCCTCGCCCTGGCACACCAGAGGGCCGCCGCTGTCACCCTGGCAACTGTCCACGCGGCGATGGGCTGACAGGCTGCCCGCGCACAGCATGCGGCTGGTGAACCTAGCGCCGTAGCGCTTCTTGCACTTCCAGGAGGGCAGCAAGGGCACCCAGGCCTGCAGCAGGGTGCGGGAGTAATCCGAGTCTGAAAGTGAGGCGGTGAGAGAAAACAGAGAGAAATGGGGGGGGGGGGTGTATGTGAGGAGTGAGAGAGAGCGAGTGAGTGTGAGGGAGGGAAGAGAAGAGAGACAGAAAAGATGACATGTGAGCATACACAGTTGCTGTATACTTTATATATATATACTATATATACTATACTTTTTATCACACACGAACAGGGGACTCATTTTACACAGAGACCAAAAGAGCTGGAGAGAGGGGGCGGGGTCAGTGCACCTGTGATGCCCCAACCAGTGATAACGCAGGCAGCCGGCCTCTTGCCCCACTTGCTCCCAGACGCGGGCAGGCAGGCGGCGTTGGTGTGGGGGTTGAAGGCCACGCAGTTCCCGCCTGCCCCGCGCAGACGCAGCAGGGCGATGTCGTACTCCCAGCCCTGGCTCTGGTACTTCCTGTGGATGACAATCCGCTCCGGTGACAGGCTGCGCTCAAAGTCGTCCCTCTCCTCCGTGTGGTAGTCGCCGAGCCGCAGCACGTAGCGGGAGGGGTCGGTGCCAAACCTCCCGGGGCACAGGGACAGAAATAAGGCTCAGACAGCAGGCTTTTGTAAGGGTGATTTACAGCTGTACAATGGCAGAAGTTGCTCCGATTTTACATACAAATAATCATGGTTGAGACGGTGTGACGTAGGTCACACCAGGAGGAATCAAAGGAGGGGACATTTTGTGTACATGACAAGTCAGAAAACAAAACACTCTGTATGTTTTTCCGTCATCGTTAATAACCCCTTTGTTATACCACTCATAACCACTAGGCGTCTCCCTCACCTCTTGAAGCAGTGTGCAGCCGTCAGAACCCAGCAGGAGTCGATTAGCGTCGCGCCACACAGTGGATGGTTCCCTTTGGACTGAGACCTCAGCCAAAGTGACACCTGCCACGGCCAGTCCCCCCTGTGAAATAGTGCCACCGAGAGGGAGGTATGGTGATATATGCTGAATAAAACAAGAACTGCGAGATGAAAAATAAACGAGCTCACATGAAAATAAATGCCCAAGAGAGATGATTCGGCATTAGAGAAACTGCTCACACGCCTTGGTGTCTGAGGTTGACCTGAACGGTGAGGGCTTACCGGAGCGACTTGTCCCCACCAATGATTCTCCGTCGGCGACGCTGGGCGCTGGGCCTCAGGCCACAGGACCGCGTTGCCATGGCATTGTCCACTGCAGGCTCTGGTATGTAGTCACAGATGACCCCAGCGTCCTCGCTGTGCTTGCAGTCATGGGCACTCTCAGCTGGGCACTCCCCCAAAGAGGACTCCATTCCACAGCAATTAATGTTGTCCAGGTGGATGGGGCCTTTGCCCTCCCCAAAATAGGCCATTGAGCGCGCCTTGGATACACCACTGAAACAGAGACACCGGGGGGGGGGGGGGGGGGTATTTTTTTTTAATTACGACAGATAAATTTATTATAGTGAAGAGATGGGAA
>JAOYSI010010508.1:24173-39663 GCA_025775065.1 Hiodon alosoides
CTCCCCCTTTCCTCCTCCACACAGACCTTCTCCCCCTTACCTCCTCCACACAGACCGTCTCTCCCTCTTTCCTCCTCCACACAGACCTTATCTACCTTTTTCCTCCTCCACACAGACCTTATCTACCTCTTTCCTCCCTCCCTGGACATTCTTGGTGGGTCTGGGAGGGTCCTCCAGGATGAGGGTGGAAAAACAATCACACCTGGGGCTGTCATTCATAAAATCCATGCCAAGCCTGTTCTGCCCCACGTCTGTGTTTGTTTATAGGATTTCCCGCCATGCTTTCGCATAGCAAGCTGAGACGAAGGGCGTAATTAAGGCGAGTGGAGGAGCTGCGCTCTTCCACAGGCCGGACGAGGAGCTGCTCTCGGTTGGAAAAGAACTCAGACACGTCGTACCACAGCCAGATATCTCCTGTCTCGTTAGCTTGATGGACAGTTTTTTGGCCATAAACATCCCTGCCCAAGGATGAGTCATTGTTAAAAAAAAGCTGCACCGTGTCTTCCTTTCTGGAGGGCATGTCTGGATGACTTTTAAAGTAAAGCGGTAGTTTTCCTTAGTCTAGTTTTCTTTTAAAATTTATACACAGTTCAGCCAATAAGAAAAGAGAGAAACGTTAGTTTAAAATAAGGTTAAAACCCTGACAGGGAGTATGCTGTGCATTTAAGCAGTGCTACAGCCTTAGGAAGTATGTCGCATCTGTCCCTTCATCCATATCAAGGTTGACTTTCCCCCCAGTACTCACAGCTCAATTTTCTTTTTCTGGTAGCCACAATGAATATTTGATGTACAGGACGAGTGCTCCGCGTGGCAGCATCAGGACCAGACACACAGCCGGCAGACCCAAGCAGGTGGACATAGGTGTGTGCGTGCGTGTGCGTGTGTGTGTGCGTGTGCGTGTGTGCGTGCTTGTGTGCTTCATAAGCTGTAATGCCCAGATGGACAGTTGCGTTTAGGCCAACCTCCCTGACCCAACAAACAAACAGTGGTGTTTAATCGATTGAAGCCAGTCCCTCAGCATCCCCGCTCCCTCGGCTGTCAGCCAGTGGTTTCTGCTATAATTGGTTTTGTACCACACCCGCACTGCAGCAGTGTGCCAGCACGGTACAATACCACCATGAAGCTGGAGCAGTTTTTTGGCAGGTCGCAGCACAGGCGCGCTGCAGCGTAGCTCCACAGGCACACCCTAGTGGCACGCAGGTAGGGCCCGCACAAATGACGGCATCACTGTCAAGATGGCGCTGGTTAAATCCATTCATTTACTTGAGAAAAATCCAGCAGAGGAGGAATTCAGTCAGGAATCTAACGCTTTCACTTGCCTAAACATGAATACAGAACGTGTGGCTTGGGCAGAGGTTTTAGGGACTTTTTTAGGCTCTAGCCTCCCGCTCTGGGAGCCTAAATGGGCTGACCTGTCTGGGTCTGGAGAGGAGAAACTAAACCAGGGAGACCCCAGCTCAGGTCTGTGAGGTGAGAGGGACTGGACTGAGGTACTGCTGAAGAATGTAGCCCCATCAAAATGATGGTAACTGCTCACCCCCTGTTCATTCCATATCTATGCTGAAATGTTCATGGGATTCAGGTGTTCCTTTGGTTTTGGTGCAGATGAATGTCTCAGTGATGGCTGGAGAGTCCTCTGTTGAGGCCAGGCCAGCTTGGGAATTGAATTTAAGTTGTTTGTTTTAACCACATAACTGGTGAGGATTAAAAACGAATGTGTGTATGGTAAGTATCAGGCACATTATGTGCAATTATGTGGATTTTGCCTGCACCGTCTCCAGCGGTGTGCCCAGGAAGGGCGCCACCCGTCCGTAGCGGCGGCTCAACTCCACCCTCACACTGGGCCAGGCTAACGAGCTTTGATGGTGACATCAAAGGAGCAAAGCCAATTATTCCCTTTGTATGGGACATGGGAATCACAAACCCAAGGAGCTTAGAAAATCAAATTGACCCCCCCATACACACACACACAAACACACAATTTAGGTTCGTTCAGAATCTGTATTGTGCACCAACCTACCTGCACTCTGAACTGTATTTGTATAGTTGTCTTCAGAGATAACCTGGCAAACAGAAAATACACATTTTAAACATTACAGTACTCTGCAGCACTCAATTCCCTTTAATGTCTGTTTGTTTTTTTCTTCTTCTCTTCCTTTAAAGATTCGCCGATTCTGGACTTGGGAAACACAGTTTTGTCTCCGAAGCTGTCCCTTTTCACGGAATTTAGGAGCTGCATAAGTGAGTGGGCTAATCATCAGCGTCCTACACTGCAGTTCCACCAAGGCAAAAATCCTGTTGTTTCGCTCCAAAACCATAGGTTTTCCCAGTCCAAAGGAACATGGCTACAAGGCAGGCATGCTGGCATATTGGTGTATAATCTTTGAATAGATACTCCAAGAGTTGTGTTGAGGACATCCCGAGGCTACTAGTGTAACTGTGTGTGCTAGTAGTGTATGCACACACAACTGGGTAAGTGACAGCCCAAATCAGTGACACTTCCCATATGTATGGCAGTAAGTGGCTTCCTTAATTGTGTCGATTTTGCTGCACAGAAGCAGTTGGAAACAGGAACTACATGCCTGGGGCATCCAGATCGGAAAATACCGCTAGGAAAGGGAACTATGGTCAAGTTCGCTATGTGGCAGATACTTCATTATCTTGTTAGACTTTTGGGATGGTCTGACAAACCTTTTTAAAAGTACAGGAAGCAATTTTTATTGTCAGAAAGTAAATAATCAAATATAGTCTTTGGTGCTACACTGATTACTTTTTCATATGACATAATTTAATACACACGATATACAGTGTGCGTTCGGAGATGGTCATTCCAACGTGCTCTGAAAAAACTGCCAAAAAAATTATATGGTTTAAAAAGCCGTTAAATTGACTTACACAAACGGTATATTGAAAAGACCTGTTACATTACCAGACTCACTATATTTTCTGCGGTGGAACAATGGTATACACATATTGTTGACGTGGAAATACTCGCTCGTGACAGGTAATTTCCTGCATTTTATATAAATATTTTTCAAAATCAGCGGGTCCGTTAAACTTTTTAACGTGCATATTTGACTTTTACGTGCATCTTCAAGAACGAAATACTCCCGGCACTCATTCATGTACATGTGTGAAAACAACATGCTCTTAAAATCACGCGGAAAATAATAAACTGTTGGCTACCACATACCTCATCAGAGACCGCAAGCCAACAAAATGCAATCGTCAAAGCAATTGCCTTTATTGCAGCTTCATCCATCCTGCCGTACGTCATTGTCCGTGCTTCAGACAGACTTCATCCATCGCTTTTCGTCTTTCCCGATACAAAAATAACGAGGGAGAACCGTCACCGCGATCTGCTGTCTGTTTCGATTTAGCGCCGATGTGGACAACACCCAATGCGGCTTGGTGTCGTCCTTTAAAAAAAACCCGATAATCGAAGTTATAATGTGACCTTGCACTAGGGTACGCCTACTCTTCCCGTTCTGTCCGTATCGGGCGGCTTCTAACACTCGAGGTGTTACTGAAAGGAGAAACCACTTTAAAAGACCAACTCGCCGCCTCATCTGCTGCTGTTCTAGGCAACGCGTATCTGGATTGTTACTCGCGACGCAAGCCAACTTAAATCTTATAGTGTTATATCTTAGACTTTTACGTCTCTGCGGCACAGGAGAGACCTTCGTTTGAGCGACGGTCGAGGAAAGCACTGCTTCGTCAGACTAAGAATCAGAGGCATAGATGATCTCATTTCAAGCGCAAGTGTACCATCGAAACGGGACAAAGACCATTGCTATAGCACCGTTTAATGTTAACAAACCGGTCCGTCCCACCCGTACTCTGTTGGTTAGGGTGTAATTCGACTGTGCGTGCGCTTATGGGAAAATAGCCTTTCTGCTTTCAGCGCGTTCATTCTGCTATTATTGTAAAAGCCTAAATGTACTAGTCTGGTCACAGTTAAATGTAAAGACAGAAGATTTGGGCACGTCAAAAGGTTTGGACAACGTGGATTAACACGTGTCGCCTGTCAGACTTTACAGTTTACCACTGTAACTCACCTTGAAGCGCTGAATTATATATGAGGTTTCTTGAGAGCAATTATTTAATTATACAGCCTTGTGAAAAATTCTAGGATTGCAGGATTTGACAGTAACATACATACATAAAAAACCTCGTTAGTCACAACGGTAATGAGTAAATAAATGTGAGCGAGGTTAGCAATATAATTCAAAATGGTAACGTACGTCCATGAATTCGTGCTGATATTCGCCAATAACAAACATCAATCCTGAGTTGATTCTATGGTCCTACATAGCTAAAAGTTTAAAGTTGGACTGTTGGAAAAGCTGACAAAAAATATATCTAACCCCTGTCCCAGTTCAAATATTTGAGGTCAGGGAGTGGCGGAACAAAGTCACGCATGGTTTGTGTTTTATGCTTCTGAGAATTTTTTTATATACAAACATGGTTATTTCGACAATATGCACATATACGACGTTAATAAGAAGCATGCAACGGTATCAATTGGCGTGATCACTAGCGAATGTAATGGGAATGTCTTGGGACTCATTTAAAATGTATTCTTCAAAGTCGGAAAAAATGAACAGATTCTAATGAACAGAAGTATGACCTGAAAATTGCGCGTAATAATGAGATATCCCAATATCAATATTTGGTATTAATTATTTAAAGCTGTTGAACCAGTAATCAAGGATTTCAAGACATATCTTTCTAACTTTTTGACAAGTTTCTCGCCATTAATACACCAAGGAGGGATACAATTATGCAGCGATAAAACCTCTAGTTCCTCAGGCTATAAATATTTCAAGGCGATTTAGGAGTTGGTTAAAACATCTGGAGACACTCTGTTGAAAATCAGCTATTAGCATTGGTATCAAAAAGACACATTCAGAAGATTTCTTCTTACTCTCTAGACCTATATTAAGAAGGTATCTGTTAAATGTTTAATTTGAACTTCAAAGTCGTGGTTGTGGGGTTAATGCATTGTCACAGAAACATTCTAGGTGGCCCTGCAGTTTAAATTTAGACTCATCTGAGGTTCAGGGCTTTGCACGGGAGGCGTGACCTAGCAACTCCGTCTGCCCAGAAAATTAGGTAAGGGTCACTTGTTGCTACTCCGTGCAATATTTAGACAACAAATTTGACACCATAGCCAAGGGCTTAATGTCAGGACGAGGGAGGTCTTATTTAAATGAAATGGCCTAGCTCACAACTGTATTTCTAAGAAGAACGTAGGATAATAGTACATTGAAAAGCTTCCTCTCCATTCAGATTCAGCCCCCAGACAAAAGTAGGCCTACTGGTGCAATTTAAGGTTGTCTGGCCAGTTTCTGGTATCGTTGATAAACAGGAAAGATAAGGAAAGTGGGAAGGGGGTGGTTCTTACCTAATGTAGAGGCTTGCCTAAATTAGCCAGCCCGAGTATCAGAACCTCTAGCGGGAACGTAGGATGCAGTTGAAACAGATAACAAATATTTGCAGACATAACATCCACAATTTCCTAACACAGGAAACGCAACTGTCAGGCCATTTCTACTGACTGATTACAATTGTTATTTAGAAAAGGAAAATGTGTGTGGACTAAGACATTAACTGTGTTTAAAGTCTTCCAGTTAGATAACATCAATGATTAATAAATGCAAAATGGAAGATTTTCACCTGCATTTTCAAGGTAATTCTTCAATTTTACATGATCACAACTGTTCTTTTTCAAAGAAAAGGTCTTCAAGAATCATTCAAGGGCAATTAATTTCCCATGGGGAGGGGCAATAAAATGATTTTGCAACGTTGATTTAAAGAGCACTGGCGAGCAGCAGTCTTTGAATTTGCACTTCCAAGCGATTCAGTTTAATTTAATTAATGAGTCATGTTACTGTCTTTGACTGAGCTTTTGAGTTACCATGGTGTTTGTGTGTTGTTAGTTTTCTCTGGGTTCGGTGGGCTGATGGCTACGAAACCGGCTGTGTATGAGGTTGAGCGTTGTGTCCGACTCCTCCACGATATCCTAGAGACCGTATTTACTCCAACTCACGCCACGTGCCTACCGGGCTAGGCTCCAAGACCCCGAATTGGATAAAGAGTTACAGAAAAGAAATGAGTTTACAAAGGGACTTGACTCCACAACTTGTGCGAATTCTCCATTTTGATTCAAAGTTTTGCAAACTGTGCCACACTACTAGTTAAAATATGAAAGGCCATAAACCACTTGAGAAAACGCACAATATTTAGTTTTTTTACATTCTACAACGCTAGTTGGCCTACAGTTATTTTAAATTGATTGTTATAGCCGTGAAATTAACGGTTACCTAGAACGTCTTTATTTTATGTGTTTGGAAATAACTTGTATGGATATATGTATATCTTATTTAAATCTGGTTTGTAAGTGAACTAGGGTTCAATGTCACTAACTGAACAGTAAAGTACTGCTTAAATACGATAGTCAATTTTGGTTGAGGTAATGGAGCTCAGTTCGATCATAATTAGATTTGTAAAGTTAATACGGGCAACAATCGCGTCCTTTCCTGGAATTTACCGTTATCCCATCCACCAGTTAGCTACTGTTAGAAAGTAGCAGCTTTTAAACCATATTAAAATGGCCGTGAACATTTAATTTCATATTTGAGTCTGAAGAATGACGTTGTAGCTCAAGGGAAGTATCCTATTTAATCAATTGTCCCGAATTAGTGAGCGAAAGAGGAAAAACTCCCTTACAATAATTCACTGCAGGATACGATTATTTTTTAAATACGTCTCACCACAAACTGGAGAACAGTCACAGCAATGACTAATGGTTCATGCTAAATCACTTGCTCAAATTCATATAGAAACTGTTAACAATAAAGTGGATGTTTAAACTGGTACAATGAAGCCAGACACGACAGCATAACAGGAGTAACAGCTAGGATCTAATTCTGTTTCTAATGCATAGGCGAACTCATGTCAATGGGAATGATTAGTTGTTAAATGACATGAAAACATGTAATCTGTTTAAAATCAATTAATCTTAATGCTATTGATGTCCAGAAAAAAGAAATGCCTTTGCTTTATCGATTCCAAAAACCCAGCATACATAGCAGGGTCCAGGACCAGGATTATATAATTAATAGTTCTACCCAAGGGGGCACCTCTCACCCAGGTAGTCACAACAGCTTGTGAGAGACTCATCTTTTTGAATACCTCAGCTTCTCCACTGACTGTATCAATTCATTTGGCCTTTCACCTTTATGAACCCCGGTCAGTAAAAAATGTAAATTAAACAAGAAAACTAACTTAAATTTAGATTTATTTTAGATTTAATTTAATAAATTACACCCCCCCCAAACAAAAACCATCAGGGTAGGGAATCTTTTCAATGTCATATTCTGGCAACAAAAATTGTCAATGCAGAATACAATAAAATGAAAGGCCACTTTAAAAGGCTGTGTACGGTTTGCATTTTCCATGTGTTTAATTAGCAGCTGGCTCAGGCTTCTTTTTGTATCAAACACCAAGATGACAGGAGATGCTAAAGGACGCCCCATGTTTTTGAATTGAGTTCTTTACATGAAACACAGCATACTCTCCCGAAATGGAAATCCAGGGCCAGAGAGGCCTCCACTGTCCACTTCTGTATCCCCAAGCCTTTACTCAACAAATCACGCAGTCCCCTTTAAAGCATAAATCAATAATAGTAAGCAAATTTCAGTAAAATAGGGGTCAGTGGAGGGAGAACAGAAGGATGATGACTCTCCCTGGTGAAACTTCACATGCCGGCTGTCATTTTGGGTCTCAGACCCTCAAGTTCATAGAGAAAATCTATACGCTATATGCTATGCTCTGTCCTCCCAGGACCTATATTTCCATAGAGAGATTGGGATGTCGCTTCAGCAACGTGTTGGCCTGCTTCGGGTGAAGGCGCCCTTCCTGACCAGCGGACTGCTGACCTGCTTTTGCTTTCATCTCAGCCTGCAGGGCAGAGTAAACAGAGCGCAGTTTAAAACACTTTATTTGGGAGTATCCAGGAAACTTCTTTGCTTCTGATGTCGGAGGGGAAAGGTTTTTAGCAAATCAACTTGGTGCTTAATGAATACTTAATGAATACTTAATGAATACTTATTTGAGCCACCAGATGTTTGCATCTCCTCCCTAACGTCATGGAAGAAATGGCTGTTAAAGTTTAGCTTCCTGCTGAGTTACCTGCTGGCTGCAGAAAAATTATTGATGCAGACCGATGCGAGAATAACAAAATCTGGGATCTGAGACACCCTAGTTGAGACAGAAGCTAGTTGGGAAAGAGGCATTAAAAGCGTTGTTATGTCTCCTCCACGGCCCGGAAACATAACAAATTTGTTTATGTTCTCAATCCTGCTAATAATTGTCCACCCCCCCCCCAAAAAAAAACAACAACTACTAACCTAATCGTGCCGATCTAGCACGGTAGTAAATTAAGCACAAAAAGCACCAGGACCAGCAACACAATGCTTACCTGTGCTTTTTCGGCACACTTGTAAAAAGCTTGCACTTCCTTGGAACAAATCGCATCACTGAATTCGTTCTCCTTCCAGCAAGCCATAAGCAGGGACATCTCCGTAATGCACGTGGCCTCTTTGAAACGACATGGAAATATAATTTTTGATTCGTCCAATGACTTTACATCCATGGACATCCATATAGTACCGTTAATCATCCAATCGTAGGGCCATTATGATGCTTAAGCAATACGAGCCATTTGTTGAAAGAAGTTCGATACAGCATTATACATAAAAGGAGGCACGGGTATCCATTAGCACTCGGTTTTAATTTTAAACATGACAAGTCGTTTCAATGACAACTTAAGTAACAACTGCAATTATCTTACCCCCTTTTTTCATCTTGCGATTAGCTACCTCGTCCTTCAGGACGAGCGGTTTATTGGGTTTCAGAATCGGCTTTCCCAACTGTTTGCTCAACATCCGACTGACCTTCTGCTGTAGCGCGATCCCTTGTACTGCCATTTCAGTAATACTATAGTGCCGTAAACGAGAAAATACTGTAAACGCGAAAAACACAGCTAACGCACATACATTAAAACAGTACCCACGATTATTTATCCCATATATCTACTTTCCCTTCTAACACAGACACAAGCAAAACGCCATATTGTGCCGTATGACAGTGTATGTCTTGCTACTGCGACACTGCTGTCGTAAAAAATAGTCGTAAGATAAATAAGAAAAACGTCTGTAGTTTTTTCTTCTCACTGAGCAGATAAAAGCACGCCTATTCTAGGGTTTCAACCAGCACAACGAGTAGTTGGCAAACCTAACCTTAAGTCCCAAACCTAATCTCAGATTTTTTTTCCGGCTTCAGAAAGTCACCGTAATTTCTTAAATTACTCGATTCCTACATGTAGCTACTTAATATTGCAGTTTCATATTATATAAATACATGTAGACTAATGTAATTGTTAATTTTTCATAATATGAAATGTTATAGTCTATGTTAATCAACAGACAATGACAGTAATTAATTATTTTAAGCCCTAATGGATACAATACTGCTGTTTAAGCTAAACTTAAGTTTTACGATAACTGGAAACATCGACTGCTTTTTTCTGAAGAGTTAACTTTTTCCAAGCGGATATCTGCCGAAAATGTTTGGGCAGCAATTCGTCAGAATGCAAAACAAGTCGGAACACCGACTTTCTTTGGATCAAAAGCGCGTCGTCAAGCAATAATATTGTATATAATTACCATATAGTTGTCACTGTGACTCGCTAGCAGACGGGCATGGCGGACTTTTATATGAACGAATATGAACTAAATCATCATCCAGGTATATTTAATAACTCATAACTGTTATGTGTAACTGTGTTATAACTGACTGTGTAGTCGGTGAAGAGGCTTCAGGGCAAAGGGGTAATTTCAAATTCTTAGACATATGCAGGAAAATATTGTGAGCTTGTTTCTTGCCCTTTAAAATGCACTTTTTAAGCGGGCCCTAGGGGTGCTGCATGCCTCCTTGCCAATGAAGCTGGGTTTAGGTATGTAGCACCCTTAGGAAATCTTTCCAGGCAAGTTAGGACTTTCTCATTCTGCCTTATCTTGATTGATATTTATTACCCAATTTACATTTGTAACAGTTTTCCTTCTAAATTTGACTTTCCCCGCCTCAAGTTTCCTTGGATTGATGATTCAGCAGCTGTGTTTCCAACACGCACATGCAATGAGATGGGTCGTGGTTCCTTGGACCTGTTTGGGAACGTGGGCTGTATTCCGTCACACTCCTTACACAGACCAGTCTTGGTCATTCAGAGAGCAGAACTGTTTAGGTTGCCCGGCCCAAGACCTCAGCGGTCATATGTAGCGACACAAAAGGTCAGGAGACAAGGCCCTTTGAGCCAGATGCCCTAGTAACCAGAGAGTATTCTTTTGCCAATAGTTCAGGACGGGAGATCTATTCTATGGTAGTAATTTGGTTTGATAAAAGGGAATATTGATTATTGATGCACAGGCGAAACCTATTGACAAGGACAATGGCAGAGGGAAAAGAATGTCCCTCTGAACACCAACCCACCCCCACCCTCACCCCGCCCGCACCCCCGCCTGCCTGGTTCCTTCTTGTGCCATTGCTCACCGCTCTTTCACATGGACTTTTGTTAGCAAGGCTCCCATTGTGATGTTCCGAATGCTTTTAGACTCCATAGGCAGCCTAGGAAATCATATCTCAAACTTTAGACACAGGAATTGAATTACTTTCATGCCAGAAACTAGATTAGACTGAATATGACTAGGATAGCGTTATTTAGTAAAGGATATGGAAATCTTCTCTTAGTAGAACTTTTCAGAGGGTAAAATGTCTTGGGCATCATGTTGTAGTTAGAGAAAGTGTTTGCCGAAGTGGTTTTTGTGCCCATAAGCAGTTCTGCAATCCCATTAAACCCCGTATTAGACCCTAGTAAGCCTGCCCAATGACAGACTGTTGGAATGGAAATGGTGCAACACCAGAACAGTTAAAATGACATGTGTCTAGCTTAGGTTGCAGACTGCTTATAACCATTATCTTTACCTGAAACAGCAACAGTGACAGTCACCATGGCAGCTGTGATATTCCTCTCTTTATTCTAAACTCATGCCTCACGCTAACATATGCAGACACATGGCAATAAAGAATAATTCTGTGTGTAGCTTAGCGAAGGGCACGGACTGAATAACTCTAGCAAATATCCCGCTATATAAATTGTTACAATGGTTTTTAAAAAGTTAAAATTACTCTAAATAAGTGTCTGCTAAGCAACTCAATGTTGACAGCATTTCCTCCTCAGCGAAATTCTGGGTCGTTTCCTGGTGCTAATGACAAAGGCTTTCACGTGCCTGTAAAAATCCACTGTGTTTATCAGCAAGATTAACCGATTAGTGTACCAGCTGCATGGAACTAAGTGCCTTATCGAAACCAGCAGAATTTAATTATTGAAGTCCATGTGACTCTGAGTATCAGCTGGAAAGCCACTCAGTCTCAAATGATGGTTACATTATTTAACCCCATTGAAAACCTCAGTTAGTTATCAGGTTTCATTATGAATCTCTTACAAAAAACAATTATTCGGAATTAATTTGGCCACGGTTACAATGTCCAAATAACCAAGAATAAACTGTATATACTGAAGGAGGAATAGGAGGTAAGAACATCTGAAAAAAAAATCTGTTTTTCCTGCAGATTATAGTGAGTTGTGTGGTGAATGTGAGTGTGAGGTTAATGGTGAACTAAGTTTTAGGCTTGTAAAAATAAAAAGACCCAATAAACACACCACGTTTATACACGCTGGTACAGAGAATTTCAACAGCCCTGAGACAATTTATACCTTGTTCAACCATCTCACTCATGTATTCTATGGAGGATATAATTTGAAGCCAAGCCTAGTGCAGGTTTTTATTTCTTGATTGCACCAACCTGTAAAACACATCTCAATCTTCTCTGTGTCTAGAGAAGAAGGATCAAATTGTAAGGAAAATAAGGACACTTTCATTCCAATGACAAACAAATGTCCTTAGGCAGCAAACTTATCTGCATCAATTCCAGTGTCACAGGGAACCCCAATCAGAGAAGGACTGCAACTATAATCAATTATTTTCTGATATTAATTCTTATGCGGAAAGAGCCCTGAACTAGTGCAGATGAGGCTTTCCAACAGGTCTGCCAGTGAGAAAGGTTTCAGGTTTGGGTGAGAATCGGTGAGTCAATGGTTCAGGTGTTTTCGTTCTCTGTCTGGGAGCCTACGAGAAAAACAAGGTAGGTGTGAATAAACGTCCCTAAATTGGACCCAAGGGGGTTAAAGGTGACATTTAGACTACTGTTCCACCTCAGCAGTGATGATCAATGTTGGGGTAGCACCCATAATTCTGAGACTGGAGTAGGGAAAAAAAGGGGGGGGGGGGGGGCAGTTCTATTTAAATGGATTATCATGAAGGATGAAATTAATGAAGGATGTCTCGAGCTTGTGGATAGGAACTAGAAAGTTTCATGAGTGGGGTGTTATACAGGCCAAGAGAAGGGAATGCTCAAGTTTCCGGGGTTGGTCACTCATTAGTGGCAGCTAAATCTGGAGTGCACCCGTTTCCCGTACACTTCTCACAATTCTTTTTGATCCTGCCTGGTTTTTTTTTTTTTTGGCCAACATTAGCTTGAAGGGACTGAGACTGCAGTTAAACACCAGTGTAAAACTGTTGTTCTCACTGCCCCGTGGTTCAAAGGAAAGACGGACTGCTTGAAGGGCTAATGGAAGAACAGATGCATGTATTTATATATGAAAAAGCCATTAAATGAAAAAAATATTGGGATACTGCTGAGGAGTTTTTAATGTGGGCCATGCTGAATATATTGTAGGGGAAATTAAAATGAGGTAATGGTTTTTGAGTCGAATGAGTTTCCTTTATCGTTGCGAGCAAGTAAGGACATTCACAAGGGCACTGGAGCTGGATTATAATAATGAGCTTCTGCACTTGGCTATTTTCATTTTCATCAATTGTGATTAAGTGGCTGGGAGGAATATGCACTAATGTCAAACCAGAATTCAGATTCATTATTAGGAATGCATCATTTATTTTAGTCTAAAACAACATATGACTATCACAACAGCAACAACGTCAGCTACAAACAAGATGTAAAATCAATGTGGCGAGATCTCTGAGCTGGCACAGTAAAATGTCATCTTCTCAGCAGCAGCCAAAGTGAGTAATAGACTGCTGTGAATGGACTGGAGACTGTTTTTTAACCTTAAGCCTCCCGGCCATGTATTCTCCACTGAATGCTAATCGTTAAACCAAAACTTCCCATACACTTAAATGGTTTCTCCCCTGGAAGCCCACTCATCTGTGTTCTTTTTTCCAGTGACGGGGGGGGAAACCAGAATCTTACACAAGGCCCGTACCATACACAGTCAAGATGGAGAGGAGCCCGACATCTTGTGTGGTTGCTGCTAAATATTTGATTATAGCTTGAGGTCCTGAATGGAGGTGACGCCCCTTGGGCTCAGCTGGCACACCGGGGGTGGCCCTGGTTGGCTGGAGACCAACGATGCCCTGTAGGGGCCAGCTGGCTAAAAGAAGAGGAGAGGGAGTGGCAGACATCACCTACTGACAGAAGCCTGAGGACCTTGTTGGACGTGTTAGATTCAGGCCCACACACACACACCACAGCCAGTGTCGCCGCTGCTACTCGGGTGGGAATTTCCGGAGTGAGAGATGGGGACCTGGGCTGACAGAGCTCTGTCAGAGCTCGAGGATTGATTAGCGCAGGAGAGAAGCCATTAGCTAATGGACTTTTCTCAGTGAGGTCATTACTTCGACTCAGCGTCTTTCTCAGCCTCTCCCTGACTAGGACGCTTCTATTCCTCCTGATAGAGCGCCGATAACTCCTCCTTGCTGTCAATGGTCATTTGGTGTGAAGTTCATTCTGTCGGGATGTGACCATAGTGGAAAATTGTCCTAGATTTTTTGTCCACTGAGTGCCAACTAACCGTTGCTGAAGAATGAGGAGATTTAAAGAGCTAAGATTAAGGCTGACGTCACCCTTACGGGCTCATTAATTATAAACCCACACTATTACAAATATGTGTTAGTGGAAAATTTTACAGCATATAATGGGAGCATGAACCTGTATAAACAAGCGTCAAAGATGTGAAACCAGTATACTGAAGTGTGCTGCAAGTTAATAAAGATTGCAGTTATATAGAACATCATACACCTTTAAAGTGCGTGCCGATTAAGTATGTAAATCTCCCATTAACTGGCAAATATGTTTCATTGGATGCTGCTGTCGAACTTCACACATCATATTGCAGAAAGCTATCACGTTGGACTTGGATGTGTATTTTCCACAGTCAGCACTAGAGGGCGAATTAGAGGGTGAGTATGTGTAGACTCTCTGTCTAGCCTCTATACATCGGATGCCACCACAACGTCCCAACACACTCCCACATCTCACAATTCTCTCGGGTTTTCAGTTGGACTGTAACATATAGTCTTTAGGGGACGTAAAAAAGTGAATCAAAATATTCTCTCCCTTGGACTTTTCTACATTTTATTGTGATACATTGATTTATGTAGTTTTTTTTATCCTTCTCCTGATATACAGAGAAAAAACTCCATGAAGTCAAAGTGAACTAAAATGAATTACAAACATAAATAATAATCGATGGCATGGGTATTACCCTCACTTTGCTATGATGAACTGAAATAAGCTCAGGTGCAACCCGTTGTCCTCAGACGTCACACGGTAAGTTGAAAACTACTTCATGAAGAAATAGGAGCAGTCAAAGCCAACAGCCAATCTGGAATAAGGGTTTTAAAAAAACACCATTTAGGGGAAAGATATAAGAACATTCCCAAGGCACTGATCATCCCCCGGAACACAGTAAATTCCATTACGACGAAATGGCACAACTGTAAATCTGTCTTGACCAGGACAACCTCAAAACCTGAGTATATGAGGGATAAGAGCACTAGTCAAGGAGGCCACCAAGAGACCTATGGCAACTCTTAATGAGTTAGTCTTCCACGGCAGAGATAGGAGGCAATGTGATAACAATGGCCCCAGTGCCTCACAAATCTGGGATTCATGGGAGAGTTGCAAATAAGAAAGCCGTTGTGGAAAAACTCAAACAAAATCTTGGCTAGAGATTGCCAGAAGCCATTTGGTAGGCTCTCAAAAAGAGAGAAGATTTGCTGGTCTGATAAGACCAAAGTAGAGCTTCAATGGTAAGCCCTATGTTTGCCTAAAACCTAACTCCGCACATGCCAGAGAACACCATCCCTACCGTGAAGCATGGTGGTGGGATGCTTATCTGCATCAGGGCCTGGAAAGCATGTGAAGTTCGAGGGCAAATTGGATACAGGGGAAATCTGCTGCAATCTGCAAGGATACTGGGGCTTGGGAGAAGATTAATCTTCCAGCAGGCCAATGACCCCTAAACATTCAGACAAAGCTGTACTGGAGTGGCTTAAAAACCAAAAAG
>JAOYSI010010509.1:0-10332 GCA_025775065.1 Hiodon alosoides
CGCTTCCTTCTGGGCATCTCAGTGGACTCCAATCAGAGACTCCTAGAAGGACTACTTACACAGACAGAGAGCAGCTCACAGAACATAAAGAAAACAGTCAAGTACATTAAGAACTTTGATGGTAGCGTTTATTCCCCAGAGAGGTGCATCAATTTGTTACACTGTTTAATTGAATTGAATGACAAATCTCTTATGAAGAATGTCCAAAAATACCTTGTAAATCCCTCAGGAAAAAAACTCACCCCTGCACAGTGCACAGCCCTGGCCTTTGTGTTTCTCATGTCAAAAGAAGTGCTTGATGTGTTGGACCTTGGGGAATACGTTACGTCAGAGGAGGGTTATAGGAGACTACTTCCAGCTCTCAGGTGCTGCAGAAAGGCTCGGTGAGTATTTACACAATATTCATATTATTCTTTAAACTTTAGACGATGTGTTACATATGTTCATTTTAAATGATCTAATAATTAAATTAAATAAGCTACCCAGAGAAACCAGTTACCAGCTACCCAGGTCTCACTAATTATATTTTCTCAGTTTCTCAATTTAAAAAACATATTATTGTTAATTAAACTTAGAGCTGGTGCTCTCCTGGTAATTATCATCTTTTGAAAGTTTTATAAGGGTCAAAATTCATAAATAATTTTTTCAATTAAATATATATTCATTAATTAATTTGTAAATTCATTAATTTAGCTATTTAGTGAAATTATCTCTCCATTTCATTTTCCATTTGTTTTTTAAAAAATTCCTAACCCAATTCAGCTTTCTATTTCATTTGGCTAACAAACTCTTTTTAAATGTTTTCAATCATCTGAGGTGACCTTTATCCATTTTGAGCCACGGCGGGTGTGATCAGCGGTGCTGTAATTGTGAAGTAAGCCTTGCTGTGGTGGTGGACAGAAGATCCATTGGCGAACTAAATGGAAAAATCCAATGGAAAATGGAATTGAAAGATCTTTTGGCAAACGGCTAAATGAATTTATGAACTAACGATTGAATTTTGACCAGTATAATGCTCCATAGAAAACAATCAAATGAAAATTAAATGCATACAAGGGATAAGATAGAAGCCCTCTAGGATTTGTTCTAGGGTCCAATGGTTTTCACTGTTGGTATTTTTCTCATTGATTATAGTTTTGGTTTACTTTATTTTCTTTATTTTACACATAATTGGCAAATTTATTTTCAATGGTTTGACTGCATGTACGTGTAAATTATGAGCTGTTAGTTAGGTGTATATGCCCTGTGTTGTCATTAGTGTCTTCTCTGTCTTCTTTATAGACTCACTGGCTGTACACTCACAGCGGAGTCCTGTAGAACTGTAGCCTCAGTTCTCCAGTCAGCTGACTCACAGCTGAGAGAGCTGGATCTCAGCTACAATGACCTGGGGGATTCAGGAGTGAAGCTGATCTGTGCTGGACTGTTGAGTCTACACTGTGAACTGCAGAGACTGAGGTATGCTGTGTGGAATAATTTTTTCCCTAAAGCTAGGGGTTGATACTGCTACATTTCTGTTGAAATTCATTTTAACTTCATGAATTTGTCACAAAAAGAGGAAGTCACATGCTAGTACAACAATTATATGTGCCTTTGTTGATGATCTGGAATAAGCATTTTTCGTAAGGGTTACTTATCACACAAAGAACCATCAAACTATTAGTTTACACTAGAAATGAGTGGTTTTTAGTTATTGAAACAGTTTAAATTAAGCAGTACTTCAATTATTTTATTTAAGAATTTATTTTTTTTTTTGGCTATTTTTTTTAACAATTATTTTAATTGTGGTTTTACACTATTCTTTATGGTCAGAACATGACAAACACTTGCCAAACAGTGGATCATTTCACAAATCTGAGGAAGAACATTCAAAACAATTATAATGATATAATCTTTTTTCAACATAAAAATATGCATGAGTAAAATTAAGTAAAATCCTTTTTCAGTCCTTTTTCCTCAACATAATAAACATCTTTATAGATTTAGCCTAACGTGTCGCCAAATCCACTGTTGTTTTCGCTTCTTGCTGTTTAAGGTCTCGGTTCACCTCGGTTGCTTTGCGCGTCTGTGTACTTTCGCTGCTCTTAGACATTACTTTACAAACCGACGTGGCTAGTCTTTTTCGAAGATCTAGTGGGAGTGCTGGTTTAAAACCGGTACTTAATTATTTGTCACGAAGGAAGGGCATTTAAACTAAGACTGATACCAGCTAAATTAAATGCTCATTAAGATATCAGAAATTTCAAGACATTAATGTATTTATGATTTTCCATTGAACTGGGAATGTTAATTTCTTATTAGTGAGCTCTACATCAAAAGTATCTTTGAATTAGATTTTAAAAATACGTTGAATAGCTCTAATGCTAATACGTTAAATTTTTCTAACGTCTGACTTTTTAGTTAACAAAGTATCATCCAATAGCTTTAATTTGAATTTTAAGTAAAGTGAGTCTTATTGTGTAATGACTGAATAAAGTGAGTGACCTTGTCGAATATGTCGTCGTACTTCGAGCTGGTCATGGGCACTGCACTTTTTTGGGGTCGAACATTACGCTTATTTTTTCGAACATTTGTTATATTTATATCGAGGATAATAATATCGCGATACTTATTGTTTTCGTTTTATCGCCCAGCCCTACTTGATGTGATATGTCATGCAATATTTTGTCTACAAAGACCCTTCAAGACACCCATCCAGAGGCAACAACAATATGCAAGATACATCTATCTCTTTTACTAGCTAACTATGGAATTTGCAGCTAGTTAAATATATGCTTTCATATATAAATATATGAAAAATCAGAATGATAAAAATTGGTATTATTAGATATTAGAACAAGAATTAGATAATATACATTTGAAAATAATTTGTCGTCTCTGAATGGGTTTCTTAAATGGTCTTTGAAGGAAAAATATTGCAAATTAACGTGAGTGAATGCACATTACTGACATTCTTAACCACTATGACATCCGGTCATTTTTAGCTAGCTAATGTAAGTGTCGTCCTTGCAACAGAAGCTAAAAAAGTTTTCGAAAGCTGTTGATGTCACCCGGTCATTTTTTGGCAGACGGGCTTTATTTGGGATGACAGAACCATCAGTCACAACCGAAAGGCAATTGGGACATACCCAAGGACTAAACTGAAAACCTAAAAAAATTATGCCAAAAACTTATGGACTTCAGAATTCTCCCATTAATATGAAATCTCATTTTTTTGTCAAAGGCTGTCTGTTTTCAAATAAAAAAAATTATGATCAGCACTGTTATTTTATTATACATTTTAAATATGCAACTGCCTCATTGCTTATCAGTAACAGTAGTAGTATTCAGTTAATTCTGACACTGTTTATCTAAGCTCTGGACTGATAGTTATCTAATTAAAGCTCATTAACACATCCTGTGTTGTAAATAGGGTTTCAAACCTCTTCCCTACAGGTTCAATGGCTGTAAACTCACAGAGGAGTCCTGTAGAACTGTAGCCTCAGTTCTCCAGTCAGCTGACTCACAGCTGAGAGAGCTGGATCTCAGCTACAATGACCTGGGGGATTCAGGAGTGAAACTGATCTGTGAGGGACTGATGAGTCCACACTGTAAACTGCAGAGACTGAGGTATGTTGTATGGTAGATTTTTTCCTTTCAGTTGGTCGTTGAAACTTAGCTGGTTGATACTGACTTTATGACTAACTTAATGAACATATAAATGTCTTGTGCTGGTGAAACAGGTATATGTGCTTTTGTTGAGCGTGTGGAAGACTCAGGTTCGATGAAAGAAGGCTTCACACAATCTGAGCGCAGACAGAATTACCCCCCCCCCCCCTAAGTGCCGTCATCCTAGATGGTTGACTCAAAACTGCTGCTGCATAAAAAGAGAAATGTCCAGGGAGGGGTGGGTAGTTTTTCTACCCCACACATAGCAGGATATTTAAGCAATTTCTAAGCTTCTTATTTTAAACTTCTACATTTTAAACCTTTTCTTATGTTATTAAAGACTAGCCTACAGTAAATGGTCAACAGTTTGATTGGGAGTTTGTCTGTAATACCAATTCCAGTTTTAATATGGCGTTAATAAGTTTACTATTATACTAAGACGATCTGCAGCAAAAATTTTAGGAAACCAACCAAAAGATTTGTATGGCTGTTACTACAGATCTCTCTTCACAGGCTGAGGGAGTGTAATCTCACCAAGGGGTGCTGTGCAAATCTGGCCTCAGTGCTGCGTTCACCGAATTCAGTGCTGATTGAGCTGGATCTGAGAGACAATGACCTGCAGGATTCAGGAGTGGAACTGCTGTCTTTTGGACTGGAGGATCCAAACTGTAAACTAGAGAGACTGGGGTGAGGAACTGTGAGGATAATGATATTTACTAGCGAATATCAAAATCTTACCATTGTTTTATGTCTGTAGTGGGGTTTGATAGATGTTGAGGTATTATAGTTATCTTAATTGAATCTCCCTAAGCTTAGATATTATTTCCCATACTTCCTCTCTGCAGGCTTTCAGGTTGTCAAGTCACAGAAAGAGGCTGTGCTTCTCTGGCTTCAGCTCTGCGTTCAAACCCCTCTCACCTGAGAGAGCTGGATCTGAGCTACAATCACCCAGGGGACTCAGGAGTGAGGCTGCTCTCCGCTGGACTGGAGGATCCCAGCTGTAAACTGGAGAAACTGAAGTAAGTACAGAGTATGCTTGTGTAAATTATAGAAACTCAAGACTGCAGCTAAGAACGTCAGGGCCTGGGGCAGGATTATTTGTTAGGGTCTTCTATCGGGTGAGGTTGTGAGTTCTTCTGAGTGTGGTTGTGCTGATGATAACCACACTCAGGTGCCAGCAATTCAAGATAAACTAAAATTAATTCAGACATTCACCCGCAGTGTTTGCTGAAAGGAGAGAGAGGTTCAGACAGGGAAGGTGGTGGCCCGAGGTGCAGAAGATATTGTGTTGTTTAAAAACTATTTTAGTTTTCCATGAAAAGGGTGTTTTTCTTAAAAGTTTCACCTTTGCTGTATTTGTTTACATTTTAATATTAATTATGCGAAATAAAAGGTGTCCCTTTCTCAAACGACCTCCAGACCAGACCCGCCCTGGCGTGCCACCATCTTTAAAAAGTTAATATCTGCAGTGTGCCATAACTAAAGAGTTTGACTACTTAGAATAATTTAGATTCTCCTAAATAAATAAAAGTAACTAATCTTTCAAAAACTGCATATCACAAATTTTAAAGTTATTTCAGCAAATCATGGCCCCAGTGTAATTAAGTGACCATTAGATAAATTAGAACATTAGGAGAACTACTGAATAAAAAAATACATACATTTTTGTGGTCGCAGAATCTGGTTTTTGGTCACATTTGACTACCACTGCCTGAAATGTCCCCTTGATGAGTTTGTTATTGTAACGAAATTATTGTATTTCTAGAAAACAAACTATATATGATATATTGATTGTTATAGTTATACTAGTTGCATGCTTAGTGAATATCAGTGTTAACTGAAAAGATGTAGAAATATCAAGTGTATCTTTATGTGTGGTCTTACCAAAGTTGGGCCAGACCAATAAAATAGCACTGTTCTGATGAATGTGTAGTATGATAAATGAATACATAACAAGAAACATTGTATTACGGAGAAATGCGGCATGAGTAAAATGAACTTGTTTACTTTACTTGTGTGTCACTACAACAAAGAAGATCTTATTTTTTTGTTTTAATATAAACTTTCCACTATGAGGTAGACACCGTAATGGAGACAGTGCTGATAATGTGTGTCTGTAGCACGCAAGGGCGTGCTTGGCCCGAGAACGGCAGGAGAACGAGGCATTGGGGTAGGGTAAGAGTCTTTCATTGGGCATAATTTACGCAAACTTAAATATGCGTGTAACAAACTCCAATATAAACACTTGAACAGAAACCTCTCTTTCGGGAAAAACGAACCAAAAACCAGTGTAATACTGGAATACTGCCCCACATTAACGTCCATACATTCCCTCCTTCCTCCATCTCCTACTTCCTTTCTTGAGCCCTTTCAAAGGGCCTAGGATTGTTGGCACCTGAGTATGATTTCCATCAGGAGCACAATGAGGTTCAATTAGAGGGCAATTAGAGCCCTCCGTCTCTGCATTGTCCTTCTGGGGAGGGCGTGGCTGCCAGCTGCGTGCCACGCTGTCACTTGTGCATTGCTGTCCTATTGTCACAAGGCTGTCTTTCCACAGACTGTCGCTCTCAGTCACTATATGTCCTTTTGGTTTTCCTACAGTGTGGACCATGGTGGAGACTGCAGGATCAAACCAGGGCTGACGAAATGTAAGTCTGTGCTGATATGCATTAATTAAATAGCTAATTATATAACCTTAACTTAGACGGATATCTGTTTGTAGGAGCATGTATCTGTATATGTGTTAGTATGTTGTGATGGGCAGATTTGAAACAAACTAATCTTTCAGTTGAAATTAACCAAATCACCTCTATTGAATAATTAGTTCCCTACTAGTGTAGCAGCTTGCCCCACCCTCTGAGTGTTGTGTTTAAACATATAAAATACATTTTTGAGAATAAAACATAACCGTGCACATATTTAGTTAAAAAAGGGTCACGAGGACTTGAGCCACAGCATCAGCGAGTGATTGGGGACTAAAGATTTGTTTGGAAATCTGAATCTCGTTCAGTGATTCGCTCATTTGATTCTGCTCGGCCGTGTACGTTCGCTGGTTCCACTCTGAGAGGAGGGTGTGCACTCAATCAAGTAGAAGTTGCAGAACTGAAATGTGTTGGCTGATCCATATTTCACTCAGTAATTTGGTGAGCGGGTGAATAGATGCAGGCAGGATAAGCTGCTGCATTACTGGGACTAGAGTAAAACATACAAGTCATTTGACAGAACAGTCATTTCAGTGCAGATTGCTAGTGTTATATAGTCCAAGCAGATGCATCAGTAGTAGGGAGAGGAACTGGGTGTAAAATAAACAAATAATTCAGACTACACAGACAAATAGACGCAAACTGTACACCTTCCCAGAGGGGGACCCGTGAACGTATACACCCCATAATTTATAATAAATAATGTCTGTTATAAAACCTATCCCTTAAAACGGTAAGAATCACCCATTAGAAGACCCACGTAAAGGATGTAAGTAGCAAACTTCAACTGATGTAGACTACTTGTACCGGAACAAATCAGGAGTCAAAAGACTTACGGAACTGGCGCAAAAGAACCGAATCGCTGAGAAGAACCACACTTCCGTTCACTCTCTGCGCGTGTGTTTGTCTGTTTGTGTTGATGTGTATAGGTTTGTGTTGGGGTGTGTATGTGTGAAATAGTTTTTAACATTTAGTAATTATTATTACCGCTTTTTTAACGTAAATTAGGAATCGCTGCGTCTGTGCGCTCCTGGTCACAAATGAAGTGAGCTGGATTCGAATCAGCGAGGAAGTGTCCAGTTGGACAGTGCCTTTACCAACTGAGCCCCCTTGGGAGGCCTGTATGGTTAAATGATTGATGAGAAAAATTTTTTTAAATTGATCAATTACGATGATAATGACTCGCTCTCTTGTCTACAGATGCCTGTCGGCTCACGCTGGACCCCAACACAATAAACAAACGGCTGTCTCTGTCTGAGGGGAACGGAAAGGTGACACGGATAGAGGAACAGCCATACCCTGATCACCCAGAGAGATTCGATTACTGGCCCCAAGTCCTGTGTGCCGAGAGTCTGTCCGGTCGCTCTTACTGGGAGGTTCAATGGCGTGGAGAGGCTCTGATAGGAGTGACGTATAATGGGATCGGCAGGAAAGGAAGGAGTGGAAACAGTGGGCTTGGAGACAATGACAAGTCCTGGGTTCTGCGGTGCTCTGATAATAGTTACTCTGTCAGACACAATAAGGAGCGCACGGCTATAGCCGAGCTGCCGTGCCTTCATGGCACAGTAGGGCTGTACCTGGACTGGCCGGCCGGCTCTCTGTCCTTCTACAGCGTCTCCTCTCACACACGGACCCTCCTGTGCAGGGTCCGCTCCACATTCACTCAGCCCCTCCGTCCTGGGTTTACGGTTTGGACAAATTATTCCTCAGTGACCCTGTGCCAGCTGGGGTAGCTTCTTCTGCCCTGGAGCCACAGGAAATCTTCAGGTACTACACAGCTGAAATTAGTAAGATTAAAAAATAATAATTTGGTTTAGTAGCAAACATGTTTGCATGAAAAAGTGGAAGGCACAAGCCAAATCATCTAAGCGGATTTAGTAACCGGTAAAAAACTAAAGAAACTGAATGGGAGACAGCATGGCATCTATGGCATCTATCATCCATCTATGACATTTTTATACATATATAATTTTAAGTAGTAACAATGTTTATATGCACTGTGTATAATCATTACAAGTAATGTTTTTACAAAAGAGTGAAAGACTCATCACCCCATTACTTCCACTGCTCAGGAGTCCAGATCATGTGGTCACCTACACAAATTTATCAGCCCACAACATACCATTTTTATTGAACCTGGGTCGAGGAAGTGAAGAATTAAATCATTTTTGTGGACGTTCTTTAGCGGGTTTTTGCAACTGTCCTGTTGAGGGTCCGTCTGTTCCTTGTGGTGAACATCGACTTGTGAGCACTGTTCCTCGACTTGTGAGCACTGTTCCTCGGCTTGTGAGCACTGTTCCTCGACTTGTGAGCACTGTTCCTCGGTTTGTGAGCACTGTTCCTCGACTTGTGAGCACTGTTCCTCGACTTGTGAGCACTGTTCCTCGGCTTGTGAGCACTGTTCCTCGGCTTGTGAGCACTGTTCCTCGGTTTGTGAGCACTGTTCCTCGACTTGTGAGCACTGTTCCTCTTTCCTGATTTTGGCGTATGCTTTCATGGTTTCGTCTTGGTTCCCCTTGATACATTACATAATTTTGCCGTTTATGTGACTAACGCACCTGCGATTCGGATACAAACTATTCAACCTTTTTCAGAATCAGTTAGACTCCTAACATCTAATATTAATGTGTTGATTTTAAGATCTTTTATAGAGAAACATATTAGTAATTAGTTATGAAATTGATATAATATATTTAGAATTATTTTTATTGTCGATTTGGTTGCTCCAAAAGCCGAGGAACAAGTGCTTTTGGTTACATTTTTATTTATTTATTTATTTTTATTTATTTAAGTTTATGATGCATACAGTCTTTAAAAATTGTATTGATAAAACAAAACGGTTCAGTTTCACATAATATTGGCAGCATTGAAGGAAAATTGTGAATGGTCCAATAATGTTACTTTGATTTGTATAGTAGTGAATGACAGAAAACATACATGTCTACTTTACTTTTTAATTTTTTTTTAAAGGTTATTTCCTATTTTGGTAAAGTGTTTTTATTTGTACTTTTTGATAATTACCTTTTCTTATGAGTTTGACTAGAATTAGAAACAGCAGATGGTGAATGTAAAGTAACCTCAGCTTAAACAGTGCCTGAGCAGGGCAACCACAAAATCTGTGTCTGTTTCTTTTTATCACTTATTGAAGGTTTTTTTTTTTTGCGTTTTTCCTTTTGTGAACCAGGTATGGAGATTCATGAAGTTTTGCCATTAAAATCAGTTATGTAAAACCAGTCTAGCTCTCATTTCATATTTTTTAAAGTTATTTTTGATCACCTCTGTTAATATTATTATTTATTTAACACCATCACAAACACACACACACACGCAATGCAGATTAATACATATACAGCCTCAGGGGAGCACTTCCCAATGGGTGTGGTAAAAAATTGAGAAAATCAGCATGTCAGAGACACAGAAAACTGCAAGAACAAAACCATTGTAGGACTGAGGCAGACGCCAGAGGACATCGATCATAAGAGGAAAAGAGCCTTTTGCACAATTAGTTAATAGTGTGCGAGAAAACATGTACGGAAAGTAAACTGGAGCTACGTGGTGTCATTCATGCTCTAAGGGTGTTCCTAAGTCTGAAAACATACAAAACTATGAGGAGGAGGACTAAAGCCAAGCCAGGCCGAGGAAGGTGCCAGGAGGAACACGCAACACAGTTTTATTAACACAGGGAGTAACATGAGTGCACTGTGCGTATCAGTAGATAACAGTTTGTCCTCACACAGTTTTATTAACACAGGGAGTAACATGAGTGCACTTTGCGTATCAGTAATTAACAGTTTGTCCTCACACAGTTTTATTAACACAGGGAGTAACATGAGTGCACTGTGCGTATCAGTAATTAACAGTTTGTCCTCACACAGTTTTATTAACACAGGGAGTAACATGAGTGCACTGTGCGTATCAGTAATTAACAGTTTGTCCTCACACAGTTTTATTAACACAGGGAGTAACATGAGTGCACTGTGCGTAT
>JAOYSI010010517.1:0-10328 GCA_025775065.1 Hiodon alosoides
TATATATATATATATATATATATAAAAAACATACTTCATTCGTCACCTAAGAAGTTCTGCCGTCAGTTCTTTCACAAAGTCTCCATGATGGGACTGCATGACTAAAAGTTGAGACACAACATAACAGCGTGTATTACGGTCACCAGTAGACAGTTGAGGTTAAATGCTATAAAAGCACTGGTGATTTTTCAGCTGATCTGCATCATTGAAGGCCTTTCCACAGTGGCCACACTGGTGCGCCGCCCTCTCTCCGCTGTGTATCTGCTGGTGCCTTTTCAGGTACTCTACTCGACTGAAGCGCTTGCCGCAGGCGCTGCAGCCGTACGGTCTCTCCCCCGTGTGGATGCGCTGGTGCCGCTCCAGGTTGCCCAGGCGACTGAAGCTCCGCCCACACTGCGGGCAGCGGTGTGGTCTCTCTCCCGTGTGGACAAGCTGGTGCCTCTCCAGGGAGCGCGAGTGGGTAAAGCGCTTCCCACACAGCTCGCAGCGGTGCGGCCTCTCCCCCGAGTGGACGCACTCGTGGTTCTTTAGGTTCCAGGCCTGATTGAATGAGCGTCCACACTGGCCGCAGCGGTAAGCTCTCTCCCCCGCCTCCCCAGTGTGAAGGCGCATGTGAGAGCGGAGATGGGCGGCCTGGCTGAAGCTCTTCCCACAAACCGTGCAGCTGTGGTGCTGGGTCTGGGGCGTGAGAAGGCACGGGTGATCCTCCAAGTCCGACGCCGAGCTGAAGCCGCTCCCGCACTGGGTGCAGAGATGGACAAAGCCTCCAGCGTCGCCACCTGAGTCTCCAGCGCTCCCGCCCGCAGCCTGAGGGATGTGCGTGCAAGCTGCTCCCTGCTCCAGCAGTGCAGTCTGGGGGGCCAGCCTTTCCATACTTCCCCCTTCTACCTCCCTCACTCTCTTTGGCCAGCTGTTTCTGAGATCTTCCCCGCCAGCCGGGAGAGGCCTAAGTCCCTCTTTCACACGGACAGAACCGAATCCTCGAACATCAGGATGAGCGAGCACAGAGCCCAGGCGATTGTGGATCTCTAGCAGACCGTCGCCGTCTCTCTCCGCCGGCTGTGCGGCCTGCAGCGTGGCCTCTTGGTCCGAGCTACACATGCCGTCCAGTCCGATGTACTTTTGGGCCATTACATACTCTAGGTCACCCAGGGTGTTCACAATGTTATCCGTGGCTTGACAGCTGAACTCCTCCGAGGAGTGCTCGGGTCCTGATTGCCCAAGCCTCTGGTTGGCTCCCGAGTGCTCATTCCCCCGCTCTGCTTTCAGGGCAGTCTCAAGGCCGCTGAGCTCCTCGACGCTATGTCTCGTCCTGTGCTGCTCAGCGAACTCTTCTCCGTCCTCCGCGGACGCAAGCTGAGCTCCCCACTCTTCCTGGCAGTGCGGCTGCTCTATGGGACCCCTATCCCCCGCACTAGAGACTCCCAAATTTGAATCTACCTCTCCTGTTGAGAAAAGTCAGAGACAATTTCTTTAGAGTGTGTTATCTTATATCTTATATCAACCTGTCTGACATGAGCAGACAAGTCATTTCTTCAAAACAACCACAGATAGAGAATCAAAATGATTTCTCTTTGATGCCTCAACACTTTTTTTTATTTTCTATAAAATGAATAAACCCTTCACCTTATGCACACACCAATACAGTAGTTACTCTTTTGCATGTCAAATTTATTTTAAAGAATATATTACTTTTTTATGAGGTACAGAAGTCTTCATTGCCGAGTAAATTAGTATTTCTGTTCGGCGTATAAAGTTCAATCAGTGTGGGACTATATATAATAATTTTCCTTAAATTAAAACAATTTAGTTCAAAATCTTCCTCGTAGACCTTTTTAAAATGCATAAGACATGCTTTGTCCCCAGGAACATTGGTGAAATACCTAGGTTCTGGTCAGCTGCACCCATCTGAAGAGCCTCCTGTATCAGCCGGAGAGATTCCGGCCGGTATCCTCCTTCCATGTCTGTGCACTACACCGAGAGAAAATTGTATTTAATGCAAAGTGGACACAGGCTGGATTTTTGTGGTATCTTCTTAGTATTAAATCCTTTGTGCGTCTGCAATCTTCAACAAGTTAGAACCTTGAGAGGAACCATTCAACATAATTTGCCAGCTCCACACATCAACCAGGATGAATTTAGGCACAATAAAACACAAAGCATAGTTTTAAAAGAGAGGGAAAAAAACAACAACCTGAAGAACACAAAATTGAATCGGTATATCTTTCTGTGACAATATCGCAGGAGCGGTCTATCCATTTACCCTCTGGTTTCAATACGGCCTCAACTGACTCAGTAAGCAGCAGTGTGGGAAAGTTAATTCCCTCACAGAACACATTCTATGCCAACCTTTGATTCTGAAATCGTAACTTCTTACTGAGATACATTGTGTGCTGTCCGTCTTGCAATGCCTCCTAAAGTCGCACTAAATGTCCCACATAAGCATAAAATAATGGGCATGTAGGGAGTTTTGCTCTGTGCCAGTGTAGAGGCACTGATTGACAACGACTTCGCTACAGAGAGTGATATCACCCGAAGACAAGAGTACGATTGGTTCCACAAGCTAAGGACTTTCGCTCAACTAGCTAATCGTTAAACCTTTGTGTGCAGCGGCGATAGGACCCAGGGTCAATTCCCAGTTAGGGGTTCTGTGAGCCAAAACACAGTCGGTTACACAAGTGACTAAACACACCGTTTTACCTCCCTCCACAGGCTCACACTCAAGCACTACCGGACAACCCCGTTGCAGGGAGCAGTGATGTTCTCACCTCCTCTTTGATGTTGGCAGCCTCCTCTCCTTCCTTGCCTGCACACTCCTCTTCCTCCTCATCTGCCCCCGGAAGCTGGACAAGGTACACATCCCGGGCCGCCCCGCCAGTCTCCCCAGAGGGGCCTCCTTCCTCCCAGGGGTTGCTAGGCCAGTCTTTCCCAAAAACAGACCCACTCCGCTGCTTGTTTCCTGTATGTGTGTGTAGGGAGGAGGGCAGGTGCATGATGTCACCTCAAAAACTAAACAGGGGAATTGGTCTGTTGAACCTAAACAATATTCGGGTACAATGCATGATGATTGTCACAATATATAAATGTTTGAGAGGTTTACTTGTCAGAGGTGGTCAATTAGATCAATTAAACTATTATAAATACAGTAGAGTTTGCTCGTCTAGTAAACAAGCTGAATTACTCCTCTAAACTGACACTGAAGTGCACTTACTGGGCATTTCATTTCTTCTCTTCTTCCTCCCACTCTCATCCGAAACAAGAAGACCAGTGCTGCGTCTACTGGCCGCCCACCCCATTCCATATTTTCGTTCATTTCTCAGTTTGTTTTCCGTCAACCTCAGTCTTAGCTTCAACGCTTCGTTTTCTTTCCTGTTCAGCGATATTTCCACCAGGTAATCGTTGACAGTGTCCTGGAACAGTTTTGTAATTTCACACACCGACGCTCTAACCAAACTGTCCATGACAGAAGTGAGGTGGGACTGAAAGGTCTTCACCGAGTCAGCCATGACTTCAGTTAAAAATATCGTTAGTTTCAAATGCAGTCTCGTGTTTAACCCTACACTCTCAAACACAATTACATACAACTATCAAGCGGTGTAGCCAGCGTCGAAGACCAAAGAGGCCAATTCATAAAAACGCATCACGTCAGTCGGACTTCTATCTGTCAACTATTAAGTTATATTTTTTCTAGACTCCCGTAAAAAAATATAGAGCATCACTCCTCCCGACCGTTTAAACCACAAGTTTATGTACCAGTCAGCTAGCAAGCTATAACTTAAAATATATTACATTGATTTACTAGCAACTAATATGAGTTGTATTTTTTTTTCTTAATGCCCATTATCTACTGTAAATTATACATTATCTACTAAAGTAATTATATAGCTTGTGATGACCCAAATGACAAAATCGTAGATAGCTACCAGGCTCCAATAGTAATGGTAAGTGAAGTGGATAAAAACAACACAAATCACGAATACACACACTAACTAAAACGTTGATTAACCATCTCTGTGACTGGACTGGCCAAACAAACAAATGCCATACAGTAAACTAAGAACTTATTTCTTTATACTGGCTTCTCATCCACTATGTTTTCATCTCCGTCCACAACATTCGAGTTCCGGATGTTCCGCACGGAGCGTGCGCTTAACTTTACCGTAAAACAAGGAAACATTGCACATAAGGGAAACCATTCTACTAAATCCTAACGTCATTACCGTGCGCGAAATTAAAGATGCGGCTTGGAACCTACTACTTCGAAAACCATTTTATACTATACTATAAAAGTACTCGATATTCATGTTGATATATTTTTAACTACAAGGATTCATTTTGTTTTGAAACAAGAACTAGCCAAGCGATTTCTTTTCCAGATGCAGCAATGCAATAATAATCAAAACGTTTGTGACCCAATTCGGTTGCGATTAAAGCCATAAACCTAAGGTTCAAATGAGCAGGCTTACTTACCCGTCTAATCGGAAAAATACATGTTTGTATTATACACTTTTAGTTTGCTTTGGAAAATAATTTCCTTAAAATAATATAAGGAATGCCATTCTGTATAGACAGCTGGGAGGACGAAAGTGGGTTATATACGAATAACTAGACAGGCCACCATTAATATCCGTTTAATAGATGGAACAGTCAGTGTAAGGACCCACAAATCAAGAAAAGCCTAGACTGCGCACGTTTTTTCGAAACTAACGCAACTTTATCTGTTCACTAACATGTATACCTTACTTACGGGTCTGTTAATATTTTGTCTATTTGTGCTTTTAGCCATGCCATTTAAAATGTATCAATTCACCAAATCAGAACCATATCGTTTATATTTAGAAGTAGAAACCCCAATACTTTCTATCAAACATCATTAAAGCACTATGCGTCCAAAGGACATCACATGTCTTTAAGAAATAACGTATCAAATTGCTTATTATTTCCAAAAACAAGGAAGGAAATAATATCTTAAATAACTGTGTAAATAAAGGTCCGTCGTCGATTATAATACACAAAATATTAGTTTTATTGGAACTTTGCCACAGCATGATATTTGTAGTGGTTCCCAATTCGACAGATAATGATTGTTTTCAATCTTTTCCGTAAAAACTGTGGTTAGGAGACGGAGACTCGGTTCTTCAGGAAATTAAGACTTTTATTACGTAAACACAACAAAAGCCGTGATGTCCGTGGAACAACCCCACGAACACCCACGGCACACAGCCTTTTGTACAAATCAAACATACCCGCCCTTCCTCTAATGGGAGGTGGCCACAGCATCACACGATGTTTAACTGCGCCCTATTGGTCCAAGCTTTTACCCTCCTGTCACGGTTGCCTCTCAGATAAAGCATTGTGGTTACCTCCTTGTCTCTAGGTAATTCTTCTTTCACTCAATTCCTGTTTGTTGGAATTGGTAAACAACTGTGGATTTATTGCAGTTCCAGCAACAGAGTACCCTCCAAACCATAACATCATTCCATCAGATAACACATCATCCCACCATATAATTTTCACATCAAACCATGTTTATTGTTGTATAACCTTTTGGCCCACCATATAATTTCCCACCAAACCATGTTTATTGCAGTCACCACATTTCGTCAGATGAGCAATTAAACCAGTGGAACCACCATATATTCATGTTTTTATTTATTTTAAACCTGGTAAATATATATATATATATATTTTATATTTTTTTAATTAAACAAAAAGCCAGTATAAAGAAATAAGTTATTATTTCAGTATATGGTAATACGAGCCCTACATTTCTAAGAAATATGCCAAACATAAGTCACATTTAAACACAGATCTTTGATAGAACCCTCCTCAATAAACCAAAGCCATTTGACCAATTTGTTTGAACAAACTTTTTTAATATGACCCCACGTGAGTGTTTACGTCACTATATCGTTTTTTCGGAAAATTCATTAATTCACATTTAAACGTCTAACCGCGCAAATATCCTTTTAACGAAGGTACAAGGTACGATTTAGACTTCAGCGTTGGCAGTGCATTGTGGGAATACCTAATCACTTCATATCCTATTCGCTGCTCTACTGGGTGAGATAGATACATCAAGGGGTCCTTTCTCAATTGCAGGGGTTATCTGGCAAACGTTGTCAATTTAACTCTGTAGTTCTATTTAGATTGAGAGCACTGCGCCAGGTCGACGATGCCGATGTTCGTTGTGAACACCAATGTGAGCAAGGACGCTGTTCCTGCGGCTCTTCTATCCGAGGCAACCCAAGAATTGGCAAAAGCTATGGGAAAACCTGCGCAGGTCGGTTGTCTGCAGTTAAATGCTAAAATCCATGAATATAAATTGAAATCATCTTGCACCGTTTGCTGTCTGGCCCAAGGAAGCTATGGGTCGATGCAGATGTGAGGTCCGATAAGCTTGAAATCGTGGTCAAACGCAATGTTGTAATGCTTACAATCTACATCTGATATTTTAGGTGAACCAAACTTAAACATATTGGCAGTGAACCAACGAAAACAAGTAGTGAACTCATATTTAATAAAATAATAGTACTCTGATCCGCCATATATAAAATCTTATTAGCCGATAGCTACCTAGCTAACGATGTCGTTTTGCCATGATGGCTCCAAATATCTTTATATTCCTAAACTTGTAGTTTTAGTGTAATTGTTACGAAACTTCTCCTTGGTTGTAGGTTGAAGGTATTTTCAGCGATTAATTAGGAGGGTTAGTGAAAGTTGACCATTTTGGGAATTGCAGTGACACATTGGTGACAGGCAAGTTTTTCCGCACCACGGACTGGAGTGCTTTCGTATTTGACAGCGGCAGGTAGCCTAATCGGTGTGGACTGCTATATCGTTCTGGCTCTTACAGTTTGTATGTACGTGTTTTTTGTAAAAGCCGAGTAATAGTTTTGAAGTTAATAACGTAATGGTTAGTTCATAGCTTAAAATATGTCAGTTCTGCAGAAAAGGTTGGAACCACCACATTAGCACTCTGTGGGAGTGTCCTGAGCCACATCCCCCTTTGTTCGCATTATTCACGTTTGACCTACTTATTCTGGGTGTGGGCTAGTCATTTGTACTGTTCCTTTCCTTGATTAATTGTTTTTTAAATCCTCTCAGGGACTATTAGTTCCACAGCAGATTATCTTTTTTGTTTTATTGTAATAATGTTATTCCTGATTAGTGTTTGGTTTTTCTTTGCCAGTATATTGCAGTGCACATCAACCCTGACCAGATGATGATGTTTGGTGGGAAGCCCGATCCATGTGCCCTCTGTTCCCTACACAGTATTGGGAAGATTGGTGGAGCACAGAACAAACAGTACTCCAAACTGCTGTGTGGTTTGATTAATAAGCACTTGGGTGTTTCAACCGACAGGTAGGTGTTCCGGGCAAGGTGGTGTTCTTCTTTTATACAAACAGTGAGTTAGCTAGCTAGCATTAAAAAAAAAATTAATGTAATGACTCTAGTCTGCTTCAGGATAATTTCTGGCTGAAATCCCTTAATTTAAATGAAGTACAGTGCCACTCCTGATCATACACCATACTCGTGCATTACTCCAGAGTGTTGCCTTCAATGCTTACCCAAGTAAACTTAGATGCTAAGTATGTTCTTAATTACACGCTACCTTTTCCCCCATGGGTTTTAAGGATCTACGTGAACTTCTTGGACATGGACGCTGCAAATGTAGCCTGGAACAACTCCACCTTTGGCTGATGAAAGCTGACTGGCCTGTGGATAACGTCACCCCTCACTTATGCTAATATAAATTAGAGTAGTGAAAGCTAAAGTAGCTGGGAATATTGATTGCTTATTTCCTCTGTTGCTTAGTTATCAAGGTAAAACAATTACTTTGATCCATATGCGTTTGCCTTTTATATTATCCAAATTGTTAATTACATTGCAGTTAAATAATACATAAATTGCTTACTGTGTGTGAGGGTGAGTCTGTGTCAAATAAACTTAAACCTTACAAATCCCAGAACTTTTTGTCTTTTTTTCTAGTCTTTGATTTTTATATGTATTTTTTTTTCAATAGTCACAATATTGTGAGTAAAGTTGGAACTGGAACTGGAACTGGAAGTTGCAATCGCAAATACAAGTTTAAATGTTTCCTGTTAATCACATTTTATGTATGGGTGGTAAAGTAAGGTTTTCCTGATGCACTATCCAAATTTAATTGCCCCACTAAATTTCACTTTACTTAACCGTATTTAATAGCTTTTTATTTTAATTTAGGCCTAGATAATCAAGAATGGTACCAACCTCCATTAAGCATGGATTAGTACCATAATGATTTAGCACAAACCAGTGGTCCACTTAACTGGACAAAACTACTAGATACTGAACGTAAAAACATAGCTGTATTTTTTTTTATTATTATTAAAAAGGGCATTCTAAAAAAACAAAAAACAAAAGTTGGTTTTACCAACGCTCTCTTGATTTGTATTTTGGAACCAGTAGGCTACCGTAGTGTTTTGGTCATTCTAGTCTGGGTGGTGTACAGAGCGTAGTGATTTAGCTAGCAGCAAATTAATCTTTCTTTAGTTGCGTGTATTTGGCAAAACACCTCTATAACAGTTAGTCAGGAAAAAGATAAGGCTCCTTGGTATGAAACCGTTTACTTGTGTAAAAGCTAGATTGCTTCTATACTGTAGTTTTTCCCGCATTTATCAGTACAATAAAATCTGTCGATGATGATTAATAGCGGTGCATTTTTGTTTAGTTTAAAATCTTACTAGCTAACAGCTGTACTATCAAATTCGCCTTCGGAAGCTGATCCATCAATTTCCTTTTAATTTCGAAAATCGACACGACAGCTATTTGTATTAGCTAGGTGTAATAATAATAATAATAATATATTGTATTATATTTAATTCGTTTGTTACGCAATTGTTAGCGCTAACCACATCTTGAATTAAAAAAAAAAAAAAAAAAAACATTTCCCTATGCTGTTAACAAGTAAAATTCTTCTGGAGGTTTTATGCTTTGAGTAGAGGACGAAGTTCTTAGCATTTTGTTTCTGTACTATTCCAGCGAAGCATTTTGCTGTAATAGAAATAAGTTGTGAATTGGCTGTATTTCAAACTTGAATTGAAATTAGTTCGCATTTATAGTAAATTATTTTTTTAATACACAGGATATAAGTATTAACAATAAACTAGCATCTGACTTAGACTTGGAAATACGAGGAGAGATAATTATAAGATTAAATCTATGTATGGAATGCAATTAAGGGGTAAAACGAAAACTGCGGCGTCTATGGTAAAGATTTTGTAGTGAAAGAAATTTATTTGAAATGATTATTTGATTGTTTTAATCCCCTGTATGTGATTTTAAAAATAGAAAGTTGTTATCCCACTTTTAAGTGTGTGGGGTCAATGTATGCTTGTCACCTTACGCAAACAGAACTTGAAAGGAATAATTTCTATAGTACACATTGAGGTCCCATTACTGAAACAATCCCAGGATGTCAGAAGCTATCCTCACGTTCCAGTCCCAGCTTTCAGACATCATGGACACAGTTCTCAAGGCGGCTGTGTTCGAGATCACTTATCTAGTGGAAGGCAGCTTTCATGGGGAGGTGGTGCGGAGCCGACAGGAAGTGGAGTCCCTGAAGCAGAGACTGCAGTTGTCTGAGAGGAGATGGAGAGAACGGGATGAAGGTGTGAGGTTTAAATGCGTGGAATGCGGCAGAGCTCGGGTTTCCAATACGGAAGTGGTTCACAGAATCTCAGAAAATCAGTCTGGTGAGTTCCAGTTGACGAGACGGTAAAGAACAAATGAGAAGGGGGTTAATTTAATGCTTTTATTGCGCTGATGTTTTTCACTGGTCTGTTTTTCTCAGAACAGTCAAACATGCCTGCTATCCGCTAAGACCATGATTATGATTCACTTCCATAATTATAATATCACACTTGGTATTTTTATCAGCAGCAGTAGTTGTCTACTTTGAACTTTTCTAGTTACAGGGCTAGAAAATCACTTTTTCAGATAATTTGAAATGTATTAAGTATTAAAATAAAAAAATGATACAAGCACCTCTCCCACAAATCCATGGAAATGTGACTCTCCTTGCAGGTGTAGACGAGGGATGTGATATCAAAGAGGAGAAGGTGCTGGTTGAGGACCAAAGCAGCTGTCTCTGGAAGGAGTTGGAAGCGGCTTCCCCAAGTGTCCTGGCTATAACGGCAGCACCCAGTTCTACCAGGACTCCAGAGGCAGGCTGTGCAACAGTCAGTAACAATACTCGTTTCAATAACTGATACTGATACAAAACACATACATTTTGTACATATTGAATTATGATTTAGATACTTGAAATCTGATTGTTTTCTTTC
>JAOYSI010010518.1:0-41175 GCA_025775065.1 Hiodon alosoides
GTACAGTTATTATGTAGATTTCAATCCCTGACTTTTAATTAAATCATTTTTATACACTGTTTCCATTTTATATATATATATATATATATATATATATATATATATATATATCTCATTTGTATGGGACCTACTCGTCTGATTGTTTAAAAATACTTACTGCTGAGCAGATTTTTGTTATGCTGAAGGACACCTAGAAGGGGATGCCAAACATAGATGATATATGTGTCACGGTTCACCTTCACCTCTTTTGTTACTCGGTCACGTTTTTTCAGTCACCTAGTTATTCAATTAACATTCCACTAACCCATGTGCACTGTTTTGTTCATTCTTCGTTTTCATTCGCCCTCCACCTCTCAATTTGGTTTCTGTTTGCTTTATAACCCTGTCACTAAGGTTTTGGCTTTTGTTGGGATTCTTTCATTCTTGTTTTTTTTTTAAAGTTTATTTCTAATGAGACCCCTTGCTTTGCCTCGAAAGCCGTGCCGTGCCGTGCCGTGCCGTGCCGTGCCGTGCCGTGCCGTGCCGTGCCGTGCCCTTGGGTTCATCCCTGCTCTGGTGCACGCACCCACCTGACTATATATATATATATGAATAATACTCTTTAACACTATTCTAATATATATATATATATATTAGAATAGTGTTAAAGAGTATTATTCATCAATAATTAAAAAAAATAAAATGTGTTAGTTAAAGGAACAGAAACTGGCCAAGCACGTGGAATTAAACCTGCTCTTTTAGGCTCGTTTAAAAAAAAATCATCTTCATAGGCCCTGGAAAATGATTATCTTTACTTGACATAATTTATGTTCTTTTACAGTCAAACGCAGTATACCCACACAAGACTGTAAAGGACATATATAATAATAGATTATTTAGTTAATTTAATGTGTACATCTGTCTGCATGACAGGGCATTAACACTCCACCGAGGGAGCTGTTGGTAAAGCAGATTGACTAACCAGACAATATAGTCTAATACTGCTTTGCTACATTTGCAGTCATAGATAATAAATATAATTTCTGAAACCACAAGGCAACTTCCACATTTAAAACGAATATTCTGGCTGCCACCTTCCCTCACACCACGATTGGCTGGCAAGCAGTAAGACAGATCTGGTCCAACCTTCAATTAACTGCTATTCGTATCACTTTGACACTACAAATTTTTAATTAATACACTGATAGATAATTAAATTTGTATAAAACAATAATTTCAGATCCAAGTGTAAATACAGAGGAAAAATATTTATTAAGGGATATGAGTCATGGAGGAAATGGCTCCGATTACACTGCCCTTTATATTTATTCACACACGTGTTAAATGTTGCCAGAAACATGATTCAACACAAATAAACTGATTGTGGAATATTTCATATTTGCTCAGATAAATTGAAATTAGGCTTCTTTGTAACACAAACAACTCAGAAGCAGCATACTTTGCTTAGCGAACAGAGAAGTAGTTTAATGTGGTAGTGGGAGAATTTTTCTCCGGTCGCCTCTTTTGCCCCTTAGCCCTGCTTCTCCGTTTTCTGGTTGGTAGCAAAAGGTGACAAGAAACAATGGGAGGATGCTGTCTCCTGCCAGCCCAGAAGTGCACAGAAGTGCAACATAGTGCCATAAAACAGCTTTTATCTGGATGAGCGTTGGGTTCTGCCATTATTACAGTCGTCCTGGGCTGTTGGTACCACCTGCCTCCACCCAGATCCACAGCAGGACCCCTCAGAGACGTCCTTCAGACGGACCGGCAGTCCCCATCCTCCCGGCTTCCCCTCTTAAGCTCATCATCCCGTATCACGTGATCAGGAAGTCAATGAAGGCAATTCTTCATTTGCAGCGTAACTGAAGGAGAATTTTCACCCGTCGGGTTTGGAATCGCCAATTGTGCATCTCGACCACTGCGTGCATGGAGTGTGAGGAAGTGTTCTCCCGGTCAAAGTGATCCAAAGACGTTCTCGGAAACTCCAGCTTAAAGGACAAGCACCGTCTGCCCTGGACTGAGCACTTTTACCAACTGAGCCACTCGAGACTCTATACACGAGAGAGCATAGATCCACTTCTTCATAGTGGAAATTACGTTTCTAGAATGAATTTAACCCTTGTGAGTTTGTCCGTAAAGCTCTATTTTAGTTTCTTCTTCATAGAATGATCCCTACTGTCTTTGAGATGAGGACTGGTGCATCTATACCATCTATTTCTATGTCTTCAGGCTTCTTCCTTTCAACTCTACCATGTTTAAGCAGTCACTATCAAATGGCAGTTTTCAAGAAATAGCATCACGATGATGCCAGACTGTCTGGTGTATCAACATTAATCTTTGCGTTTGAGGCTGCCTCTCAAACCATTTTCCTCACGGCAGGTGGTGGAAGTATTCTCTCATGTACTCTTCCTGGATCGGTAGCAACCATTCCTGAGACCTTCAGATTTTTTATGATGAACAATCTAATAGAAAATGATTCAGGTTCAGATTCTTGTGACTGTATATATGTGATGGCTCCTTACACTTTTCTGAGATCTGACCTTTACCGCGATGGCTACTCTGTTACCTTGGTTTATTCCCAATGGAAAGGGGACATATTGATTGATTGAAGAAAGTTTCTGTAGCATTTATTATTCTCCAGACAAGACATTTGATACGGGATTATTTTGCCGTCTTATGCTTATATGTCTGTGAAAAATATGGATGTCAGTGCTTTAAAAAAAAAAAAAAAAAACACCAAAAATAGAGAAAAAAAAGAGTTGCTTTTTTTGAGTGTTTTCTTTTAAACTATATTTTAGGTTACATTTAACTGCGGCCTGAATAAATGTGGAGGGCACTGTACAGCCACAATAGGCAGCCGTGGTTTTGAATCCATTTCACCATCTGATGGAATTGGTTGACCCTGCCCATTCCAGGAAAGATCGCAGCATTATGGAACCACCAGGGACTTCTGCGAACTCCCACGTGGATCCGCTGCTCCTCCTGTTTATGTGTTTTTTTTCCCTGCCATCTTTGAAGACGCAGAATGCTCTCAGACAAAAGGTCCAACATCAGGTTTTGCATTCACCTCACAGGAATTTTCAGACCTCAGACGTTTTAACTCTGTGCTTCCTTTCCACGTTTCCCCCAGACTTCAGTTCCCTTTGAGGTAGTTTTCGGATGGACGCAATGCTAATTCTAACACCCTTCTGTGCGGTGAAACACATCCTCTTCAGTCAGGCTTCCATTTGTGAGCAATGCTAGCTCTTAGCACCAGGCTCAAGGTGCGGACGAATTATTTCTAAATAGAAGAAAATAATAAAGATGTCTCAGTCTCTGGTCCTGATGTCTGCCCTGGTGTTTATGTCCAATCGATTAAAGTCCCAGTGTGGGAGAAGGAGACCAGGTGTGTCACTAACCGGTTAAATTAGCAGTTGGGAAGGTGGGGCGCACCTGCCTCTCCCTGCTCCACGTCGCGGGACCATCCAGGGGGGTCTTCCTTGCGCCAAATGCACACAAAGAAGGGGAATGTGAGAGTCAGGACACGCCACAAAGAGACGGGTGATGCCTTTCTTCGGCCTTTTAAGTGCAGTCATCCTTGCACCAGGGGCCAGGCAGGATTGAGAATCATAAAGTAACAGATATCTCATCAAGGGCTCGCACCACTGATGGTGAGGGGCGCAGATTCATTCTAAATATCCATTTCTCGGTGCTTCACAGTGATTATTCTTTGTAAATGTACCCAGTGGAGCAGAAAATCTGAATGGCATTAATAGATGCTCCAAAACCTGCAACAAATCAGTTTGTTTTGAGATGTAAAGCAGGAAGATTGCATGCTAAGTTTACATCGCAGTTCGACTCATTTCCAGATTCAAATGACAAGGCATCCGTATCTCTCATAACAAAAGGAAGAAGAAGAATGGGAATAGACAATATTGCCCACTCCAAAATATATAGCCCACATCCACCACAGTTGTTCTCTTTAATTGCATCTGGCCTTTCGCTTCCCTGGTGAGGGTGTCTAGTCCAGATAATTTTGCCTTCCATAATGCTCTGCGACTCTCTCATTACTGGGGACTTACTGGGGTTTTCAGTCCTGTTCCCGGAGCCCCCTGTTTGTTTGTTTTTTTTCTTTTTAAACAAACGACACTCTTCTCATTCAGGATTGAAGAGTTGTTAATGTAATGTGGATTGAACATTGTTTGAGATTAATCTGCGGTAAACGTTTTGGAACAAAATTGTATTTAGAACTCTTTGTGAAAAAGAGGAGGTAACGGTTTCCCAATTAACTTGATTAGACATTGTTTATTTTTAAGTAAAAAATGTATAACTATTAAGAACAGAAAAGTATATGCATTCAATTAGGAATGGTAGGGTCGTTTCCATGTTTCAGGGGTCTTAGACCTCAATCCTCGTAGGATGCAGGTTCTATGGACTTCAAGCTGCCTGGAAATTAGCATGTTCACCCGGAACACCAGGTGAGACCATTTATATTCTAAGAAATAACTCCAGTTAAGGCAAGAAGCAAAACTAAAACTCACCGACATTTATACAGCCGACAAGAATTGCAGTTTGAGACCCATGTACTGCCTAAGAAACGTACTACTACTAAGAAATGACTACCAGTTCCTTCAATCGCAAGTGAAGATAATCAAAAGAAATTCATTTTACGTGTACTCAATTACAGACACTCCTGAACATGCTTTTTCTAAGTTATGCATTGGCATAATAGGACAGAATACATTTTTTAAATGAATGCCGACATCAGTGTTATAGAAGAGAAAATATTTGAGACTGTCACAATCCCTTTTTGAAGGATTTAGTAAACAGACCAAATAGCTGGAGAGACGACAAATGGCTTCAGTCCTCAGCATGGAGGAGAGCCTTGTGTTGCCTCACTTTAACTAATACTGGCAGATGAGACACTCTGGTGGAATTCCTCAGTGGAGCCACCTCACACGGCTGAGTTTGGAGATTCACATTCAATGCATAATTACAGACACAGCTTGGGATGTAATTAAATTCCATCCACTGCATTAATTTCCAATGCAGTTATGTACATGACCAGCTCTTTGGGAGGAAAACACTAAGGAGTTTACAGTTATATTACATAAATGTTTTTTTGTTTGTTTGTTTCAATACTTTATAATTGCATTGCTTTGCAGTCGTAAGATCCTGATTTAAAGAGTGGTTCCACTGAAAGTTATGCTAAACAAAATCATGTTTAGAGGGGAGATTAGTCCACAATCACCTTGGTTTCATTAAAATCGGCAGTAATTGAAGTGGGATTTATAAAGTGCAGAAGCACACTTCCGACCTCCCGGTACTTCCGACCTCCCGGATTTTTGTGGGTTCAACTTCTGCAATGGTGGGCTGTTTCACCTGAGAAAGATTAAATTGGAAGTTCTTTTTAATTAAATTATATCGTTCATGCTGCCAAATGCACCTTTGCGTTCACTGCTGGACAAGGCAGGTGTTTTGATGGTTTCTATGGTTTCTAGAAGCCGACGGAGAGAACGTACCCTCAGCCAGCAGGGTTTTTGTGGCTTTTCATAGACCTTTGGATGGCCACCTTCGTGACTATAAAGAGTAAAGTTTGTCGATGAAAATGCGAAGGAGATTGAGACAAGATAGTAAGTTAATCACCAATCGGCATGTATTTTTTGAAAATTGAATTAGGGGCACCAAAGACATAAGGAAATGGGTAACGATGCATCAACTCCAGCTTGATTCCCTAACTGACACTCCGTCACAGGCAAACTAAATAAAAACAAGCGTAAGTGAATCATTATCAAAGGCATTCCTATTGAGGTGCAGATCGCAAGCACAAAATTCTAGCTGATTTTCTGCTAATATTAGCGCACTTATCGATCAAAAGGCAGATTTTTTTTTTCTTTTGCCATCAGCAATGTCGAGAACCATTTTCTTTATCATCTAAAAAGCTATGTGAACAAGAATTTGTTGGCGTGAAGAACCATGTCTGTTCTAGGCCCATCCAGCTCCTGCAGGTGAACATCACCTGACAAGTTAGCGTGCTGTATGCTGTACATAAAATCTCGGCTTTATATGACTTGTTTCTCAATTCTTTCCTCTGTGTCTCTAGTCAGATTTATCCCTGCCTTCACTCCAGGCATGAGGCCATGAACAATCTCTGTATCTGTAACTTATTTAATGGTAAGATCTGCTACTGCAGAAAATCAACTGAAGCAAAGGCATAAACGCAATTCTGGGTAGGCTGGAACTTAACCTACTGAAGAATGTTTTTTTTGTACAGTAACATGTATCGTTTAACAATAAAGTAAAACTAATTACTAAGTGCTATCCTCAGGCAGCGAAATACATCATTGGGTTTTGCGGTCCTCGTACAAACGCTAAATGGTTTGATTATTTATTTATTTATTTATTTATTTATATTTTGTTATTAAAAGTATAACTTTTAGTTCAAAAAACGACTTTCTCCACACTGTCTTGTTTACAATAGTTTGTAGATGAGGGTAGTTAATTTGATGCTGCTGAAATAAAGAATTCCTGAGTATGATTAGCCACGATTCCAGAACTCCAGAAAAGTTTCAGAACTTCATTATAGTATCAGCAATTTGTTGCTCTTGATTGATAAATGCAGAGAATTGTTTGTTTAACTTATCCTAGCTATGGAAATTCAGGGAAAACGGTTTGTGCCCTAGGTTTATCCATAGCTAACGGAATTTATCAGCTGCCTTTGTTGTTTTTGTAGATAAGAATTCCATGTCACTAGGCACCAATGCAAAAATCATCCCAGGCATTCTCTTTTAGTTTCCATGTATCAACACTCATCATTTTATCATTTTATCAAAAGCCATAGGCCCAATGAAACTTCCTTAGCCATATAATATATTTATTTTTTTAATTTATTTTTTTCATAACATCATGATTAAAATAACAGGCTTAATCATGTTTTTATTTTCGCAGTTGGGAATAATTTAGCTCTGAGGAATTAATTTTTATTTTTTTTAATGTCATTAATATACAGTGAGTATATTACGTATATAGTCCACCAACATATAAACATGTGGAAGCTGCATATTAGTAGATTCTCCACATGAATTTTTTTAGATTTTAAATCATTTTGAAAAGTCTAATTTTAAAAGATTCTGCGAAACATAATGACTCATAGTGAGGCTTTTATCATTTGGATATTAGTCTTAAAAAGATTCTGCGCATTTGTACTTTTAGCCTAATCTCAGTTTCCTGTCTAGACGTTCAAGTGGGGGGATGAGGGCTGGGGCTTTGTCAAGTCACAAAAAGAAGAATAAGTATAAAAATAGCCCTGATTTCCAAAGCGTAGTGATTAAAATGTGCCCTGTTTTACTAAGTCTTGTTTGCATGTATGCATGAGTATATGCTGTATGTTTAAGTCCAAGGGTGGACGTCTGGGGCGATTGCGGTGGGTGGTAGTTACAGAGAGACAGTCAAATGGGAGTAACCAACTGATTTTTGGAGCAGTCATCAGTTTGGTCTGCTATTGATAAATAAAAATCGAAAAGTTTAGCGTTATGTCTGATGGTTTTGGACACCGCCAGAAGTTGCTATAAATGGAGCAGAAATAAAGTTTGAAATAAGTCCCTCCTAGCACCTATTTAAATTAATACTGGGAACTACTTGACTAAAATCATTTTGAATTGCATCTCCGGTTTCCTGCCTCGGTTTGTCCCTGGATCTTCAACTGTGGATCTTGAAATGTGTTCGCCTCATCTGAATAGATCTTCCAATTTCTGATTTCTAGCTAATTAACAAAGTAGATTTAGCACTTGAAGACTTGAAACTCTATAATTATTATTGTTGTGAAGAGACCGTATGCATTGCTGGAATTTGACTTGAGAAAGATGGATCACGAGAGAGACCACTAAGATAAGCAGACAGGTTTCTCATTTGACATTGTTAAGCCAGTAACTCCAACTGTAACACATATACAGTACTGTGTAAAAGTCTTAGGCAAATGTAAAAAAAAAAAGTTGTGAAAAAAATGATGGAATGAAACGTTTCTAAATATAAAATAAACTATAATGGGCAGTAAACAGTCAAAACAATTAAAAAAAAACACCCAAAATTTAAATTCAGTATTTGGTGTGACCATCCTTTGCCTTAAATACTGCTTCAGTTCTCTTGGGAAAACTGTCTTGCAGTTTTACAAGACAATCGGCAGGTAGATCTTGGAGAAATTTCTTCCACAGACTTCGCTTGCTTCTGTCTGTCCAGGTAATCCCAGTCAGCCTCAATGATGTTGAGATCAGGGCTCTGTGGAGGCCATACCATCTTTTGCAGAACTCCTTGATCTTCTTTTGGAAAAAGAATATCGGAAATCGAATTTATGTAAAAAAAGCTAGGGTGCCTAAGACTTTTGCACAGTACTTTATGTATTTATTAATGTGTGTTTTGAGTTTACTGAGTCTAAGGGCAAAACAATAATAGTGTTCAAAAGTAAATTGTAACCGTAATTTTTGCTTAGCAGGAGCACGCAGTAGTCATAGAGCTATTTCGATTTTATTAATAATAATAATAATAATAATGATAATTATAATAATAATAATAATAATAATAATAATAATAACACAAATGATAAATTGTGCAGTAAGTTCAAAAAATAAACATTTCCTGAGATAATTTTATTTATAAAAACTGTTTGAAAACAACAGTGTGCTGATTAAATTAGTTTAACAAAATATGCAAAGAGGAGGCTCTTAAAATCAGGGGACATTTATTCTCAGAGTCTCCAGGCCGAAATGTTCCCCTTTATTAACTGAAGAGAGGACTTACTTCGTACTACAGCCATCATTCTCGGATGAACACATCTACTTTTCAACAAAAAGCTCGCTCTCCAGTTGATCTGGAGCCATGGCAGGGGTGAAGATGGTGATTCTGCCACCCACCCCAGGACAAAGCCTCAAAGAGAGATATGGATTAGCGCCCTTCCCCACAGTCAGCCAAGTCGCCACACCGCGCTGCGTTCTGCCCAATTATCTCCTGTCTCCAGCCTGTCCTCAAACCCTGATCTTGCCGTCCCCAGAAGCCCCCTGACGGAGCGCTCCAGAATCCACCCGACCATTGCGAAACACAGTGCCTCCCAGCCTCCACAAAGCCAAACAAACATATAAAATCTCATGACAGGACAATCCCTTCTGGTGTCAGAGATCAGGGTGAATTACATACTTTACCACTCTTACCACCCCCCCTCCAAATCTTTTGCATTAATGTGTCACTGAATTATCCTTCTAGAAAAGTGCAGGATTTGTAACAGAACATTTAAAATGAGCTCTTAATATACAGGGAAGGTATATGTGAGCTCACCTAAGCCATACCATGAATCATTCATTTTATAAATGCATATTAAATGGAATAAGCCCCTCTTCATTAGTCCCGGGGATCCATTTATTAAACATTATTCATTTCCAGCTCTGCCTTCTCTCGAAATGGGTCCAAAATTGTGTTTGCATTAGCATTGTCATCAAATAAAGGATTGGCCTTAAATTTACTGCAGCGTAATCTCCCATGGTTACCGATGGCCACTACATTATCCAGTGTTAGTGGACTGCCCTGCCCTTCGCCTGTCGGCAATCTTGGCGCAGGTTCGAGAGAAGCAGTGGGCTCTTCATGGGTTGGCACGTTTGTGTCCATTTCGAGTTGATACATTTCTGTCAGCTTAGGCTGGGGCCAGATCGAAACTTTGGCAACCCGCTAATCTCACTTGACCTGACTATTTGAAAGCTCTCACTCTATCACGGAACCCAGGTCTAAACTAAGGTATCTGGTGCCTGGGATTTTCACAAGGTTCGCTGTGACTTGTTGGTATTTAGCGCAGCTGAATTACAGATCTGTGTGCATTCCAAAGTCGATATCTGGAGTTTGTTTGCAGTTTATGAAACCATGACCTTATTATTAAAACCTGGGGGATTTGTGACAGAGTGGAAAGCAACAAAAGTGGAACAAATTAAAAAGTCCTTGGAAGGCACAGTTAGACAATGTTGCCGGGCTTTTCCCTCTGGGAAACGGAAACAGATATAGACGTTTTGGTCTGGTTTACCCAATATTCGAAAGTGGGGTAATGATATTGACTCCACAGCTATTTTACCATGGACGAGTGGCATAAGCCACATCTAGCTATTATTGGAATATACATACTGCCGGCACACAAGGGACACGTTTTTCCGATTTCTCCAGCCTCCCCATCCTATGTGTATCAGCCAATACATAATAGTGACACATTTTATATGGTGTTAAAATCAAACCCTCCCCCCAAATTTTTTTTTTTTAAGTTATGATGGACAAAACGAGTGACCTAAACAACTTTGAGCGTTGAATGATCGTTTCCATTATGTCAGAAACGGCCACCCTCCTGGCCTGTTCACACGAGACAGTGACTGGGGTATGAACAGTGAGACAAACTGAAACATCCGGTCAGCTGCCGTCCTGCTGGTTAAAGCAGCTCATTGATGAGAGGAGGATGGTAAGAATTGTGCAGCCAGGCAAATAACAGTGCAGTACAACTCGCTAACCCTCCTCATGAAAGGGCTGTAACAGCAGACGACCACACCAGGTTTCCCCCCCATCAGCTGAAAACAAGAGGAAGTGCTCCAGTGGACACACAATCGTAGTTTACCCTTTTTCACATGGATACTTCCAGCAGGATAATGTGCCATGTCACAAAGCAGGCTTTCAGAATGGTTTCAGGAACATGACAGCAAGTTCAGTTTCCTTGAATGGCCTGCCCCTACCTCAAACCAATAGAGAATTTTTGAGATGAGAATAGGCTATTTGAAGCATGACTGTACCGCCGTCCAATCTGCAGCAACAGTGTGATGCCATGAATGGACAAACATCCCTGTGGAAAATTTCCGACACCTTGTAGAATCCATTCCCTTAACATTTAGGGTGTTCTTAAGGGGGCTCCAACCCGGTACTAGAAGGATATACCTGCGTAACTGGCCACTGACTGTACGTACTGTGCAAAAGTCATAGGCACATGAATTTAAAACAAATTGTAAAGCGAAGATGTTTTCAAAAATATTAGTGCATTTTAGTGCAGTAAATGACTAAAATAAATAAATACAAAATTTGGTATGACCACCCTTTTTCTTTAAAACTTAGGTACACTGTCGTGCATTTTTAAAAGACAATCGGCTGGTAGATTATGCCAAGCATCTTAATGTTATCCCAGACAGCCTTGATGATGTTGAAATCAGGGCTCTGTGGAGGCCATACCATCTGGTGTAGGACTCCTTGTTCTTCTTTTGGAAAATGAATGTTTAGAAATCTAAACAAAAAATGTTCTACTTACACCCTAATGCAGACAAAAAAAACAAAACATCAAAGACTACATTTATATAAAAAAAGACTTTTGCACAGTAGTGTGTGTGTGTGTGTGTGTGTGTGTGTGTGTGTGTGTGTGTGTGTATATATAGATATATATATAATATAATATAAAAATTCTGGGATGTAGGTTGGGGGAAAAAAACGTCATCAGTCAACAGACCGTTTCACGAGCCTCAAGAGGTGGTCCTTGGAAACCGACGCTACACAGAGATAACAGAGCAGACTTTTTTTCTTCGAGAAAATCTCCCTGCCCTTTTATGTGTCTCAACATCTTTCTCCGAGCAATCATTCTGTGCCGTTATCCCTTCCTTATATCTCAGTCAATTTCAACACGTTTGTGAAATCATCAGATTATCAGATGAATGAGGTCCCTTTGCCAGATTAGCAGCGGCAATCAGGACAAAACCTTTGCTTATCAATCAACAGTATTATTGGCCTCTTCATAAATAATTTAGAAACCAGTTTTTGTTATGCTGTCATTAAATATACCCAATACTACTGTAGCCTTAGCTGTGAGCTTTTTTGGGTCTAATTCCTTATGTAAAAAAGCAAACGATCTCTTTATTAGGTAAAATGGTTAAATTGAATTTGTGCTATTATTAACATCCAGTTCTTATAACTACAAAATTTCAAGATTGTTGCAATGTGTGTACAGCGAATATTAGAGACTGTATAGAGAACGGTTCTCTTTAGTTAACCTATTGTCATACGGAACCGACATATGGTACAGGTTTATTTTTTTATCAGAAAAAATTTTCTCCTCGACAACTAACATGGACTTCAAATCAAGATTAATTTGCTGTGAACAGAGAAAAGGACAGATAACAGTTATATCAAGAACAGTATCAAATAAATAAAAAGTTGCACAGTGCTCTAAAGCACTCCTCCAAGCTGTTAAAACATGGATATGTGCTGAATTGAGTGCTATATTTATTTATTTTATACAGTGTTTTATTTATTTCTTTTTTCTACAATAAATATAAAACTTAAAAAAACTGTTATGCAAGTGCGAAGAGAGGGTTGCCAATGTTTTGATTTGGTTTGATTTCCAGATTGCAAGTTGATCATTACAAACAGAAATCATAGTGAAGTTGGGTAATGAACAATGGGCATTTGACTTCAAGTGTGGAATTTTGTTCTAGTTTTTCTTGCTTATTATAGGCTAGGAGCAAATCCAAACTTTGGCAACCCGCTAGTCGCATTTAGCATAAATGCATGTAATAGTGTTTTCCTTTTTTTTCACTAGAATAAATAAGGTACTAGCAAACACCACTAAATACAATGTTATTAAATGCGATTAGCGGTTAATGTATGTCCTGGAACACCATGCTGGAACAGCTATGCTTTTTCTGTCAAAACAGCAAAGTCCTACTCTCTGCGTTTTCCGTTCATTAAGCCCAAAAGCCCAAACATAACATCCAATCCAACAGTCTTATTAAACGGGCAAGGTTTCAACAGTTATATTACCGAAGATGAAAGGAAAATATCCTAAAGGAAACAAGTAGACACTAGGGATCAAGTTGAAACGTTGGAGGCAAGCACTTTGTTGAATGTATACATGCATAATGTAATTCAAATTTATTTAGCTGGACCTTTTTTGTCAAGGGTTTCCTGGAAGTATATGACTCTGCATAAGTGTTCTTATGATTCCTAAAAGTCCTTGAGATTTAAACAACAGAGGAAGCTGAAGCTTTGCTTTTATATTGAAGTGGCCGACGTCCCAAAATAACAAGAGGGAGGAAAAGCAAGGAACTTGTGCGATTAGTTACACTCCATATAAAAATTTTGCTAAAATAATCAATAAACAATAAACTACACAGAGCTACTGATAAACAAGGCGGATTTCATTTACAAAAATATGATTTTCAGGCCTGAAGGTTCGCTTTTGTTTTGCAGGGCGCACAACTGTGCATCATGATTTCACTGCTAACACCATGGTTTGTTGTCCACAAAAGTCTCAAAGATGGATAAGAAAACAATTATATTGATTATTAAAATTATATTTTACATATATTTTACTTTACTCTGAGCCATTTGTGTGCAGTATGATAAGAGTAGGGAGAAACTCTGTTCTACAGATGAGGTCTATGTGGTGGCAGTAAAATGATAAGCTACTGCTTTTGGCAGGTTCCTCACTACCAGCGTGGCGGGTCGTGCCACCAGATGGCCTAATGGACAGAATCTGGATCCGATCATTTGTCTGATATCAGGAGGGCCTGACCAGCCGCCTTATCTCCCGGCCACACTCAGGAGATGGACTCCGTCCGGTTTCCTCCACACTCAGGGGAGATATGGAGCTGTGTGCGTGCCACTTGGGGATTTTCCATTTACAGACCCTTCACCGGCAGAAATGTGTGCGCCGATTTGACACCGGCCAGGGCAGTCTCTCGCTTAAAAGTTCACGGTAGAACAACCAACACGGTTTACAGCTAAAATGAGCTATGACACACCAGCACTTTAACTCAGGGAGAGTTTTTTTTTTTTTTTTTTTTTTTGTTAAGTTGAAGATTAAAGTAGAAACCATGCTTGACGTCTGGAGTGGTCCTGGAGAGACCATATCTTGTCCGTTTCCAGCACTACAGAAAAAGACGTTCAGGTGTAGATAATATTCCGATATCTTAAAATTCGGTTAATGAAACTGCTTACCTTGAGACTCCTCTCTTCACTTGGTACAATTTGTGTCTGGCTCTTCAAGACTTTGCTACACTCATACATATTATACATTATTTTCAAATCTATTTTTTAAAGACAATGTATGTGTATAGTTAGAAACCTTAGTGAAAGCTGCTTAACCTATAAATTGCTTTAAAATAAGTTTTGGTTTAATGCTGTACTAAGCATGTGAAATGATTTGCATTCACTGGATGTTCTTGGCAAGGGTAAACCACATCTGCACGCATATTTAAAAAATGTCAGAAAAGGCTTTAATTTGCCCATTGTGCAAAACCGTAGGAACGTTATTTAGTTACATCATGTCCCCTTAGTCAGCAGTAGGATAGATTTGGAGTGTGTACTGGGACTACAAGCTGAAAATACAAAGTGTCCCCTCTTTCAGCGCTATAAACTCCACTGACATTTTTCTTTATAATAGCTTGAAGTGGCAATTTCAGTTTGGGCACCTCTCCAAGAAAGATTTTTATTTATTTATTTATTTTCTAGGACATCAGAAATGGTTATATAAATATACATTATATAAAGTTCCGTTGACAAAATGTTCAAGAAAGGAAGGTTTGCACAACTCAAGTACAGAAGTGACAGAAGTGAGCAGGGCGTTAAAATGAATACCCTTAGCATAAAATAAAAGAAGACTTCTTCCGATTCAAATGCATTTGCACAATATATCCGCTGGATTGAGATTTATTGTCTACCATGCCTGATACCAAATATTTATATTTAAAATGTACAATTCAGTGAAGTTGTGTACTTACAAATTAGCCCTTGACCATGTCCCATGTGTACAAAAAATGCACGTTTCAACAAACAAAGAAAATGCTCTCCTAAACTAATTATATTATAGAATAGAAAAATAAATAATATTCTCCAAAGAACGACATATTATTGGCAATATATCAGACACACTCATTCACATCTATGGGCATCACTCATCACAGTGAATACCAACAAATACACAGATCAAGGCCGAGTAAAGTCCAAGTCTCACAGGGCTATGCTGTCATCTCTCAGTCATCTCTTGCTCCCCCAGGCACATTGAGGAAACCTAACTGCGCACAAATTTAGGCCTATTTCTGTTGGGGGTTTTTTTAAACCAAAGGATATATAAACACACGCCATGGGAAGATTGATGGCGCTGGCAGCCTTGAGTGTTTATTCCAAAAAAAAATACTTTTTCCCTTTGCTAACGGGCTCGTTATTGTTTATTGTTTTTCTTGTTTGGTTTTCACCCAGTTCACATTACATGCTTTCTGGGTTAGGCCTTGTCTCGTGGAGTAACCTAGCTAGGGAGACAGGAAGGAGGTTGCTGAGTCGTGAAACCCCCCCTCCATTCACATCATGTCTTGAAGGGCGTAAACTACTTGAAAGACAAGGTCAAAATGGTATACTGAGAGGTAAATGCAGTTCAGAACACAATTAGCATTTAATGGGGCACTGTGTGTGAATTTTGTAATCTGTGTGACTTCCCAGCAACAGTGGGTCAAATCAATCAATCAAATTATATTGGTTATATAGTATATTTTTGCTAATTAAATGTGTTGCAAAGCGTTGAACTGACACAGCTTTCACACCGCGGAAGGCTGGCGGGATAGCCATCAGTGCATTACAGGTGGTTTATTCTCTGTTCTTGATTCTTGCTGTCAGGATTTCACTGGAGATGAACCCCTTGTCGGCTCAGCCAGGGCTTATCTCTCCCATGCCAGGGAAAGAGGGGGGAGAAAGTCGATTAAAGCAGAATAGGGTCAACAGCTGACTAGCGAGTGGTGGGAGAATATATGAATTTAGTGTTGTGTGACATTATGTAGCCTCAGCAGGAATAAACTATGGCAGCATACTAATACAAATATGTGGTGAGATTCCATGAAGATGATCTGAGACCTGAAAGCAGGGACAGACTGGCAGGGGTGGGCCTGCTAACAGTGAAGCTACAGCAAGGAAAACACTTTGCACCTCATAGATTGCATGGCCCTGTGCCATCCTCCATCTCAGCTCCCGATATGGCTAAAAGACGAACGGAAACAATACTAACATTGGGTCTGATAAATTTTTATATGTCCCAGGTTCGAGTACCGGCTCTTACTTTGTATGTATTTCCCGTGTCCGTGTGGGTTTCCTCCGGGCCCTCCGGTTTCCTCCCAACGCCCAAAGACATGCGGGTTAGGTTAATTGGGCATGCTAAATTGCCCTGTAGGTGTGTGTGTGTGTGTGTGTGTGTGTGTGTGTTGCCCAGCGATGGCCTATCCTTGCCTTGCGCCCTATGCCTGCCGGGATCGGCTCTGGTGTCCCCGCGACCCTCACCAGGATAAGCGGTTTCGAAAATGAATGGATGGATGGACATTTTTATATCATCAGTGGCTTGGCTAATGCTGTTAATCATTGCTACATTTTTACATTTCGAAGACAGAACCAAGGTCAAGATTTGCTGGGGCAGCAGAGTGCTTGAGCTCCTGCCCAAATTGTTCGTAAATGACAAAGTGCCCTTCCAGCCCAATCACCTAATAGGCATAAAAAATAAAACATATAAAATGCAGGGTTCTTGTTCCAGGTGCTATTTCTGGCCGTATATACCTACCGTTGGTGGTATTTATTCTTCGTTTATTAAGCACAAAACGAAAAAAGACTAAACTTTGCAGCCAATATGTCAGACCGTTTTTATTGTTTCGTAACAATAATCTAGCGAATTCTGCCAACTGGTGCAAAGTGCCTTTGATTCAAAGATTTATTTTGTACAATGTGTATAAAAGGTATCGTCTTATAGTTTACAATGTGTGCTTTTTATTATTAAATGAAAGGTGCAGTGACCACAGGTTGTTTTTTTTGTTTTTTTCGAGTATGCCCTTTTTTCAATTTGAGCACCTGCTCTTCACAAGGTCTCTGTGCAGCCCTGATTATAAGGATATCATTGAAAACTTTAACGAGTGCTGTCTCTAGGCTATGGTCGGCATTGTAACATTCTAGAAAAGCAGTCTGCTGAGGTGAAACACTTTTTTTTCCAAGGATTTCCAGATATGATGGGGAAGTTTGTTCAAATGTTATCTTTCAACTAGGTTTTAAAATCTTATTAAAGTAATTTTTGATTTTTTTTTTCTTTTTTTTTTCCCCTAGAGCCTAAGCGAAAAAATCTTGTGATTTTTCATACGTTCATCATACGACTTCCCTCACTTGGCTCCGGAGATCACAGATCAGTTGCTAACTAACTGTAGCTAGTAGCTAGCTAACGTTAAATGGATCAAAGATGCTGTGGTCGAAAGGCTGAATGTTGCTCCTGCAATGACAGTAAATGATGGGCCAACTAGCTGGTTGAAATGGGAAGTTAACTAAAGTTAATAAGATTTATCATTTAGAACATAGTTGTACTAAACAAATGTTTTTAATGAAACTATTTTAATTTACATTTGAAAACGTGACAGAGGAGCAAATATTATAAACTACAAATGTTAACTGTTCTCCACAGAAATTTTGTTGGCTTTCACTCACAGTTCCTTGACACCAGACCATTTTTAAAAAATACAAAAAAATTAAAAAATTAAAAAATCCCATACCCTTGATGTTTCAATCATTTCAAAATCAATGCCAATCTCTACTTCATGCAGAAAATGCTATCAGCAGCCAGGATCTGCTGGTTAAAAACCTTTATGCTACCTTTTGAAAGGCGGGTAACCCGTATAATTTTCTCTCACCCTGCACTCTTCAAATACCCAATTCCCCCCCTCCAGGGCTACATGTCTCAGGTGTAATCATACTTACACCCAACACTGTTAAAACTACTTAAAACCACATTCCCTAAAAACCATCTCTTCGCACTGCACCACGTCAGTTAGATTCTTCCCATGAATCTATGTGATTTAGTTTTATGTTTTTATTTTTTTATTTTAAGTACTTTTAATTGTTAACAACCTATGTCGAAGTATGAAGTCGTATGGCACTTGTAATCACAATGCTAAATCACATTCCTTGTACAACTAGTGAAGCAGTTACGGTTAAAAAAAATTTTCCTTCTTTCTTGTTTGCATCAAATGCATTTTCCCTTGGTGAACATGTACGTCACTGAAAATCAATTTCCGTCAGCTAGACAATGGAAGAACAGCCCACCAGTCTGAGAGTTGTAACATCTTTCAACCCAGTAGATCAGAATGGCATGGATTTGTACCCTGCCTGCAGAGCTTTTACAGTGCAAACTGCCTATGGTTCTTAACAGCTGCACTTAACTTAGCAACATGAAGTCAAAGTTGCAGTCAAATGCAGAAGTACTGAGAAATATTAGGGGGAGGAAAAATAAAAATGGGGGAATTACATTGCGGCTCAGTGTTATCTTGCAGGAACTGGCCAGAGAACAATTAATTCTAGCACATTTATAGCTTAAGTTCTCGAAGTAGCTGTTCGTTAATTTAATATATAGCTCAAAAAGTTAAAAAAACACCCAAACCCATCATTATCGCCCTCTGGCTTAGCTTCCTGGCGGACCTCCGCAAAGAATATGCGGGGGTCCTGACACACTTCTCGATGAAGCTCCCTCTTCACCGAGTGAGTTCTTGATGAACCGGTCCCGCGCCAACTCTTAGTCCTGTCCAGTATCCCCCTCTTCCGACAGCTGCCAACCGGAGAGAGAGCTCACCGAGCCTGATTATTAAAGAACTGCCCCCTCATCTGCTGTGCTTCGTTTAGCCCAAGCCCTCAATTACCCCCCACTATATGCAGAAATGTACGCTGAGCACGGAACAACAGACCATCAGACTTGCCAAACTGGAGACGCACAAGTCAACACATCCGACACCAGTCTTCTCGTCAGTTTTCCTTTCTCGTCTTTCCACCGAAGTGATCGACAAAACTTTGATTGTCTGATTCATCTCGTTACCGAGTCATATTTCTTTCACCGGTGTTTGTTCCTCCTCCCTCAACACGCAGGTTCCCGCCTTTTTTTTACGAGTCAGGTCACCTGAAAATAAAACCCAATTAATTTGCTCATTCGGTTTATAATCTCGCACCAATCCTCTGATAATAGTGCAAATTCAAACCAAATCACTACTCATAAAACGTGAAGTCAGACAAAAAATACATGGTAGTACAAGGCAAACAGAGAAGGAGTAACGCCCTCCACAGCACACAGGGAATTAAACCGACTAATATACAGCATTTGCACACACATATTAAAATTTTAAACAGTCTATAACAAAAAATGTAGCACGTATTTAATGTCTTTGTTAATCATCTGGGCCTGTACATAACAAAGACTAATGCAGTGTTTCAATTTAGCGTAAAGATATAGAAAAAAAGGGAGGACTTTCCAACTTTTGTAGTGAAATTAATCTAGATGAGTGACCCCATCCAGTCTTAGCAGACCCAGGCATGATCTAACAGTTGTAAATTATAGCAATATGACAATGACATGTGAGGGAGTGCGTGTGCGCCTCTGCCAACTCTTTGTTTAAAGTTAGTGGGGTTATTTTAAGGAGTTAAGTTAAAGCAATGTGTTAATGAGATAGAGAGTTATACCTCAAGTTCACCCTCTTAATTTGAAGGTCAGTGCCTGAGATTTGTTACAGTGTAACAGAGGGCTCTGTTTCAAGTTCTAATCAGGTCGATCCTTAGTTCCCTCAAGACATTTCAGCTCTCACAAAAGCCGTTCCCTTTTTTCACTCATACCGACTACATTAAATTAGCATAAAACTGGAATTGGAAAGTATATTACAGATGGAAAAAAAGGATTGTCAGTGTGTAGTTATGCTAGACCTCAATGAACAAAACCTGACTCAATAATTTCCATGGTTGGTGAAAACGCACAGACTTAGGTAACTATTCTTACATTGTACATTTCTATACAATCTTGCATGAACCCTCATCAACCTTCTATTCTTTGAATGTGCTATTATTGGTATTGTTTCTAGCTTTCAAATAATATTTTGTGGGAAGCCGTCAACTTTTTTTTGCTTTAAATAATTTCTGCGCAAATTAAGTTCAAATTGATTAATTCTGCTTGCCTGCTGCGGGAACAATTTCTGTTTGATAATCGCAAGTCAAGTAAACTGATCCTTGAAGTGAATTCAGAATGATCTTAAGATGTTACCTTCAGTAATTCACAATGCTAATGTGGTGATTTATCTATTTTTAACTGGAAATTTAGAATTAATTTTGTGTTTGGACCCCAACATTATCAGCAGAACTTTGACCAGTTCTGCTAATAAATTTAGACTTGACGTTGGGAAACCAGCTGCCGCGATCAGATGCGTGGGGAAGAATAATCGGTAGCCATTGAGCCTCTCGACACATTTACGCCTTGCGGGCGTGAGAGGATCAGAATCTGCACGTGGTCAAGTGCCTTTACTGCCTGTGCCACTCGGGAGACCAGAGGGACTATTTATTTATTTATTTATTTATCACTGGTTAACATTTCATCTCTACCTCACTTGGTTTTTAATTTCCAGGAATTCATAACAGGAGGCCTCTTGTAAGAGCTTCTGCTACATTTAAATTGGCACCATACAAATTAATTTTGAGTTCATGAGTCATTTCTAGAGCTAGTGTGGGCTGGACATCTGCTATGTACGAAAACAAGTATTCGTTTATAATATAAGCGCATTCAACATACACCAAAATTCTAATTATTTTATCTTGAATTCAGACATTCCGACAGTAAAAAATGCTGGTCACATCACATGGACTCCTTGCCGCCTGAAACACAGGTGACAACATAAGTAAAAAAGCTATTTTGAAATGATATCTTTTGATAACTTGTGGATTAATTGTAAGGATTAAAGAGCCAATATTACTTTCTAGGCAGTTGTTGTTATAGAATTGATTGAAGAATTACTAGGTTTTTACTGTTTTTTTCACAGGTGACAAACTTACAGGTAGGGGAAAAAACAGTTATTGGTGACTTGTGGTGTTAACAAAGGTGACATTTTCTTCCCTGGATGTACGGTCTACAGTTTCAGAACTTGTGAATGTCTGTTTCCTGTAATTTGTTATACCAACACTTTAAACAAAAGGTAAAATAAATAAAGGTAATGAGAATAGGAAATTAACGGCTGGAACGGTGGAGTGAAAGCTTATTTAATCTCAATGCCTGCGCTTTTAATTAGAGAAGTTATGCAAGAGCTGGGCAAAGCTTTGAGTGTCTTGGGAACGGGGTGGGAATCATTTTATTCGGGAGACAAACACCTTGTTTACTGCCAAGCCTATAGCCTTTCCGTATGATTCTAATTCCGCCCACACTCTGTACAGCATGGCAGTTATCTTCAGACCAAATAGTAAAAATGCACCAATTCTCAAAACAAATGTTCACACAAAACCACCCAAGAGGTTTAGGAGCTATCTGTTCTTATGAATAGATATGATAAATGGATTATTGGTATCCATGACGCTGTGAAAAAAAAAAAGTGCGAGCGTGAACACTTATTCCAACCCTAACTGCTGTATTCTAAGCTGACAGAATGATGTCATAAAACAGTCCGAGTAATCACCACTGAATTACGAACCACATGACCTCACTCCAATGCTCCTCGGGGGGTCCAAATGCTGCCTCATGCTATAAATCTCCGAAAAACTCAGCGCGGTAAACTGTTGTGCTGCATCAAGTCTGCCTTCTGGACGAAGCAGGGGTCCAAGCAAAGACAGAAAAATAGGCCCCACAACATTATGTATACCACAGAACTTTTTACTGTAGGAACCAATATCATAAGGGTTGTTGAGTTCCCTTGACTCTTGCCCCACAAGCGCATTTCTGTTATTTGAGAATGTGGGGAATGATGTCTCCACCAGTCTGAGCAACACACCTCTACTGCTTATAAGCCCAGTTCCTATCCTCCTGCACTTCGCACACCATTTTATTTCCCAATATTATTTCCCCTAGGTAAGGTAATGTTGTCTAGAGCTGCGACTGTACTGAGTGCTAGGTAATGTTGTGTTGAGCTGCGACTGTACTGAGTGCTAGGTAATGTTGTGTGGAGCTGCGACTGTACTGAGTGTTAGGTAATGTTGTGTAGAGCTGCGACTGTACTGAGTGCTAGGTAATGTTGTGTGGACCTGCGACTGTACTGAGTGCTAGGTAATGTTGTGTGGAGCTGCACCAGTGAGTGCTAGGTAATGTTGTGTGGAGCTGTGACTGTACTGAGTGCTAGGTAATGTTGTGTTGAGCTGCGACTGTACTGAGTGCTAGGTAATGTTGTGTAGAGCTGTGACTGTACTGAGTGCTAGGTAATGTTGTGTAGAGCTGCGACTGTACTGAGTGCTAGGTAATGTTGTGTGGAGCTGCACCAGTGAGTGCTAGGTAATATTGTGTGGAGCTGTACCAGTGAGTGCTAGGTATTGTTGTGCGGAGCTGCACCATTGAGTGCTAGGTAATGTTGTGTGGAGCTGCACCATTGAGTGCTAGGTAATGTTGTGTGGAGCTGCGACTGTACTGAATGCTAGGTATTGTTGTGCGGAGCTGTACCATTTAGTTCTAGGTAATGTTGTGTGGAGCTGCACCAGTGAGTGCTAGGTAATATTGTGTGGAGCTGTACCAGTGAGTGCTAGGTAATGTTGTGTGGAGCTGTACCAGTGAGTGCTAGGTAATGTTGTGTGGAGCTGCACCACTGAGTGCTAAAGCTTTGGTGTGTTTTGTGTTTTTGTTTTTTTGGTTTTTTTGTCTGTTTGCTTGCATGCAATAGCGTCAGTGTCCAGCTGCACAAGCTGCCTTGGCTAAGAGCTAAGAACTAAAGAATAATGAATATTTCAGTCCACTCCACCTTGATTCTTGTTAGGTATTAAAATTTCCAGAAATGATTCAGTATCCACTTATCTGGAACATTAATTAGGTTACTTACCATTTACAACTAGCCCAAATAATTTAATTGATTTGATCAATTTAACGTTATATCAACGTTGCATAATTGAATTACCTTGGACTACAATTACACTAATAAAAATAAAAAAAATTAAACAAATAACGGTTCTGAAAAGATTGAAAAATCCCCTAAAACCGATTAAAATCATTGTAATTGATAAAAGCAGCCACTGGTGAAAGTGAATTCAGTCAAAAAAGTTAATTCACCATTCAACATCTAAGCACTAGTTGCAGTGATTGAACTATTCAGGGTCAAAGACTTAACTAGAATAGTGTATAAACGTTGAAAACTCCTGTCCCTTAGGTGGTGGGGTTGATGTAGAGCAAGCATACAGAGACAGTGACCACATGGATTATATAAAGACTAAGCAAAGGAAGATATGAGATCAATGGTAATCAGAGATACTACTACACACTCCAACAGAACAATATATATTTAGTATTCAAAATGCATTTTTAATTCACTTTCTTAAATATAAATCTTGAAATTAATATTGCCCAAGTGTCTTTCCCATCTGCCTATATATATGTATTGTAAAAATTACATGCAAAGCACAATGAATTAGCATGCATATTTAAATGCATTCTAAATACTGAATTATGAATTAATTATCATACATTATCATATTTTATCCTATAAGGGGAGCATAATAAATGGCAATCAGTGGTAAATGAACGGGGGCGTAACGATCCCCCAGCGGTTAGGGTTGAGCCAAATCCAGCTCCGGTAAACGATGACTAGCGTTTGTAAGTTCTCCCCTTGTGCGCGTGTGTTTCCTCCGAGCACTCACGTTCCCTCCCACTGCTAGTTTGGTGGGTTGGTGAGTGCAAAATTGACCCTGTGAGGGTGTGTGGCTGGCTCTCTGGGTGTGTGTTAGAAAAATAAATAAATATATAACAATAAGAAGACACGCAGATTTCATTGTTGCACACATTTTGTCAATTCCTGTGCGCTCTTATAGTGTTTAAAAAATATTTTTGCTTTGTTGACCAACACTTGTACACAGCCACAGTCGCACACATATAATTTCAAGAGACCGTGTGTCGGTAAGACAAGTCAGTCCAGTCTTTTGATCACGGACTAAGACTGAAATAAGCCAGGGGAGGCTGTGATTGTTCCAAAAACATACAATAATTACCCTTATTAGCCATTGGCCTTTGCAAATATAGGAACTCCATCAAAAAACAATTTCCTGCTAAGATATGATAAAGTAAGCAATTTCATGCCCTGCTGCTTGAATTGTCAAACTGGTTTGTAAATCACAGCTGTTTATCACTCGTCTCACCGGTGCACCATGCACCCTAGCATTTTCTCATAATGAAAATAAGTTATCAAGGTGGACATTTGGACTACTCAGTGTATGGTGGAATATAACCCAGTAGGTCACAAATGATTTTTAGGTCTAGAGAAAATTAAGAAAAGAACACAGAACACCAGCAGCCTCACTTATGTACAGTGAAATAATATGGTAAACTGTATATAGGTCAGAATTGATTGACTGACAGAGCATGATTTAGAGTCTGGGTCTGTCTAGGCAATGATTTATGGGTTCTGAGTATAGTATCTCAGCTGCCTGAATAACCCTGAATGTGTAACAGAACAGGCTCTGGGAGAATCAAGCCCCCAGAGCCTCTGGCCAGCTATGCGATTTTTCGTGAAAGAAAGCCCCACATTTCATTGTCCAGGTCAACAATGACCCAGCCCTTTGGAGTAGTGAGTAGTGAGTAGTGAGTAGTGAGTAGTGAGTAGGCTCTTCTAGTGACCGAATGATAAAATATGATATTATTAGGTAGACGACCCCCCTTCACCTCCAGAACAGCCTGATTTCTTTGACATGGTGTCGGATTCATTTCGTAAGGATGCTGGTCGTAGTAGTTTGTACAGATTGGACGGCAATACATGCCGTGAACAGCCCCTTCCATCTCATCCCATTCTATCTCATCCCAAATATTTGGTTGAGGTTTAAGCATTACTCTACTGCCACCAGCCTATACTTCAAACAGAATAAGTCCATGGATTCATACTTCTCAGGACAAATCAAAACTCTGCCACTCTAACTTTCAATCAAACAGTAACTGAAAGCCTCGAAGCCTGTCTGCCTGCTTTTTATAGCAAGGCCACGTGACTGATATTTGAAATGTAGACAGAGACTTAATTTATTTTTTTTATTTTTTTTGTCTTATTCAGAATGGTTGTATTGTATACATTACGTCAACTGCCTTGTCTCATCCAAGGGCCCGTGTGTGATAATATACCCCCAGAGACGAGTGCTTTAAAACTCTTCATTTTCCTTTTTTCTCCCTGATTTCAAATGACCAAAATGACTAATGCTCAATTTAGTCAAGCGTGAGTGTGTCTACTAAAGTCAAGAAGCGGCTTAATAAACTGCTAAGTAGTCTGGGATATTCTCCTAACCCATTTTTTATACGTTTAATCTCTATAAACAGTAACAAATGCTTTGTGCATACATTGAATCATGTTTAATTATTGGTGGCTTTATTATCTATAAAATGGTTAATCAAATGTCATTGCATTTTTTTCTTCGTTACTGAGCATGGTTTCATTAAAGAAAGAAAATGATATCACTTAAATGAAGCAGAACGCCAAACTCATGTAAATTGGGGAGAAGAACTGTCATGGTCATAAAAGCATGATCAATCAGCTGTCATACTTGTCAGTTATTGCATGTAACTTGCTTCACTGACACATCAATTCTATATCACAACGAACAGATGTACCCTTATTGGTATAGCTGATTCTAGTCACATGGTTGTCATGGCGCTCTACCAAAAAGCAAGATTACTTTTCTCATTAAAACCTGCGGTTCTGAAAGATGGGTGGTATATTATTTTGAGCCGCGTCATATCCTGTCTAATTTATCAAACTGGCTGGCTTGCATACGTCATCCCATCAACATCTTATTGTGTTGAATCGCATTGTATGTTCAGAATAAAAATGTACAGACACCGAGCGACCGGTTTTAATAAATAAATAAGAAACGTCAAAAATAAACTTAATGATGCCCAATCCTAGCATTCTCTGCTTCCGTTTTTTTATGGGACTGGGCAGATATTTGTCTTCCATTCAGCTAAAGCACAGCACTCTGTAAACCTGTGCACGTGGCGTGTGTGTGAGACACTGTCAAGGGAAGACACTGTCAAGGGGAGCGATCTCCCTGCTGTATTCACAATCAAGGGGGATATAAGAAGTTCACGACCAAGTAATTGGGGACAATTATGGTAAAAATCAATGAGCTAGCAGGTCAGAACTTACAAACCAGCAAAACTGGAAAGCAGATACCAGGTCATAGATGTAATTTGATTCTCAGTCTATAAAAGACTGAGAATATATATAGAAGATAATTTTGATTCTTATTTTCCTAACTACAATAATAATGAACTAATTAAGAATCGCACATTTGCTGGAAAAACTGTCTGAGTGAAGATATTTTTGTTCTACCAGATCTAAAAGCTAGTTATGTCCTAAAATATGTCTTAAATATGCTATTGGGACAAATCTCTGCACAAGACGAATGTGTATATAAATATATAATATTTATATTGTGTGAATATACAATTTAGTTGAAAGCATTAAAGTAACATTGAATAAACCCAAGCAATCAAATAGTTGAAAAAATAACGTAGACCAGCATTCTAAAATATATGTATTATGTAAATGTGCTTGCTACAATGAAACATTGTATTTGAACTGCATTCTCAAAATAACTTCTTGTGGTGAACAGTCAGTGGATTAATATGCACATTTCATGCTTCTTGCTGAAGAGCTTTTCTCAAGGAAGAAACCTTTAGACACCGATTGAGAGAGAGCCCTATCTTTATACTGATACCCTACTAGATATACTGATACCCTTCTATAGCAGATATATGGCAGGATCAGGCTATTTCCTTTATCCCCATTCCCCTTGGAATAGATTCTTTAGGTAAGACAGACAAGCTCATTCCCCAAACTATACATGAAGTGACAACTCCTCCCACACTCTCCAACGAGGCAACACCTTTCTGGTAAGTCACTCTGGAGTACTGTGGCCTTTGCTATCCAATTATCAGCTCACCTATTGCTAAAGCGTGTGGACTGTGCTGCTTTAACTTACTGTAGTGCTTCTTTTCAATCGCGTTTACACAATAATTGAGGAGGGAGGGGTTGCCCTACCTCATGATGTGAATTCAACTTTTAAAATAAGCCATGCAGAGAAAGGTTTGCTGTAAACGCTGCTGCAATTGTCAAAATGTTTTGAGACGTCAGTGTTATTTTCAGGAAACATGAGCATAACTAAACCGGGCATTCAATTGTTAAAAAGTGATGAAGCTTAAAACTTCCTTTGACCCTTGGGAATGGAGACAATCAATATTGCACACCGAAAACAAAATTCTGGAAAAAAAAATCATGGTTCCGTGAAACTGTATTTGAAGATCTCGGAAGAAAAGGCTGATTGTCAGCTACTGTCATCAGCATGAGACACGGGCGTCTAATTTACATTAGACACCTGAAGCAGCACTCCAGTCAAGATGGAACTCCACCACTCACTGTCTCACACAGAGGAGACATGAGCACCAGGGGTTTGGAACTCAGCAAATCTGACCATAAAGCACGCTGTGAGCTTTTGACTTAAACTGCATGGCCCTCCAGGAAACCACAGGGCCCTCCAGGGGTGCAGAGCAATCGAGAAATCTGTCACGGTCAGCTGTTACGCTAAGTGCCCACACGACATCGGCTGTCCAATCCTACGTTTAGGAAGCTAAATTGTTCTGGTCATGAACCTGTTTGTGCATTTTTTTTATTAAATCTATGGCAGTGCATGTCGGTGTCACATAAGAATCCGGATGGCAACAAATGGATTGCTTATCAATACTAGCACAGATCATGCTTTCTTCTTCATTGGGGAGCATGGAGACTCATTTTGTCCTTAAATACTGACAGATTCTTAAAACCTGGAAAGCAGAGCGAATGTTGGTGTATGACTGAGGGAAGATCTCTTTAACCAATAATATTTTTTTTTTGAACAATTAAAAAACATTGCCAAAGCACCCGGATCTTAGTCAATTTTCGCAGAAGATATTCTCTCTGTTTTTGTGTTTTTGATACTACATTACTGCCATGCAATAATATTTAGCAGTCAAGTGTGTCCTTCTGCTGGTCCATAGGAAAAATAAACATGGATACCTATTATCTACCTCTCCCCTCTGGTCAGCCATATTATTTTCCACACCCAGACCAGAACCAAATCAAAACAAATGGCACTTCACGTAATTGTTTTTATTAGCGTTTTCTTTCCATGCGTTAAGGAAATACGATACTCTCACAAAACAGAAAATGCTATTAAATACAATTTTATTAAATGTGGGTTGTCAATGTTTTGATTTGGTCCTAGCCCCAGTCTGCCAGGGCCTTAAATATGCATTTGCAGTCCAAGAATTGATGCTGGCTTCAGGACACTAATTTGAGAATTGATTACCATTCATTCTTTAATGTGAGTGCAGCAGTTGGATTGATTGCACCTGCAAGTCAGTCACACATCCTGATTTACTGTGATAGCTTAATACTGCTGCTTTGAATCTAGCTTAGACTTAAGAAATGTTAGGGTTCGAGCAAGGCATTCAGTGTACGCTTTGATGGACATTTATGTGAACTATAGAATGAAATAAAGTATGATGGCTGTGTCGATAAGCCCGCTGAAAATGTTTTGAGAGACTTCATTTATGTATGTGTGTGTGTGTGTGTGTGTGTGTGTGTGTATGCGCGCGTCTGTGTATACAACATTAATGTAAGCCCTTTTCAGAAAAGATGCTGAAAGTTGCATTGTAGAAAAAAGGCAATACACACAGCAGATACCAGTCAAACACATGCAAATATAATCTTATATCCTCAGAACGTTTCTTAATCGTTCACAACTGCATTGCACTGTTCAAAATAAAACAAGTTTGCTTGATGAGACCTGATGGAAACAGAATTGGAACCCCATCTTGCAGTTTGATTCTGTTTTCGGTATATCATTGTACCATGCATTCTAAATATAAACATCTAAGGTATAACATCATGAAAGCCCCCAACAACTGGTAAGAGAGAAAAATAGCACAAAAAGAAAATGTGTCGTTTGGCCCAAAAAGAATTATAAATTGCAGGCACTGTCACAGGAACGGAGCTGTAGGCATGCATTAGCAACAGCATGTTTGTGCTAAGGTCCTTATCAATAAGAAGTATCTCAGGAATGTGAACGCGACAGTTTTTTTTGTGCTGGAGGTGCCTCAGAAAACGAATGGCTTGTCTAGTCCAACTCATTGGACATGTCTATTCATTAATTTCTAGTTCAGATTTAATTACAGTTGTTAAGAGTGTCAATTTAAGCTGGTGAATTTATAGGTTGTGAGCATTAATTTCCTCCCATGGTTTTACACACTGTCACAGTGTGAAAATATATGAAGCTTGTACCTTGCTGAACAATCCTCTGTGGCCTGTTTTAGAAAGTTTCAAGAACATAAATCTCAATTAGCCTAATAATTAATGCAACTGATTATATGAAAGAATGCACCGCCTGACTGAATGAAGCCAACAACCAAGGCAACATCCTCTGAATAAGATCTCGTGTAAGAATCAAAAAATAAACCCACTCAAGGAGATTTTCTGGGCTACTATGCTATTGCCTTATGCATGCATTTCCCCGACTAACTACACGAGGCTGAAGCGATCTTGGCGTGTATTTTCTCTGATTGTACTTTTTGTTTTTTGTTTTGTTTGTTTTTTTTTACGCCCACAGTGAGCAGAAGAGTGGTGGAACTTTGGACCCTTGAATCCCATATGCAACATTCTGTTGTCTTGAACTCCTCGCAGTCAATGATTGAAGGCTGGCTAACGCTGTTTTCTACATTTCTACCCAATGCTCCCGGTGATGTCACAAAGCAACTGCATCGTGGCTCTTTTGCTAGCTACTAGCCTTAATCCTAACGTGGGACAGGTATGCTACTGACCCGACTGGATAAAGATAGCCGTAACACTAAGGCATCCATTTAAACTGCTTAGACGGGGCTGACGACAATCATCAGAAATTCTGCTGGGAAAACAAAGCAGGTGAACTTTCTTCTCTGCTTCTCACGTCCATTCAACCAACTCCATGAAGCTGACTGTTATCTTCCTAGTTCTAATTTGCCTATAAGGAATGCAGATAAATGTGCACATTTATTGACTTGACCTTAATCCAATGGGTCTTTGATATGGTGGCCTGTTGCTGTAACTGTTGCTTTTTTGCCGGGCGGGCTGGTCAAAGTGGTCCGATTACCAGCTGCCCAGTGGCAGATTAACTGGATTAGGGGGACAAATTACACTGACATTGTGTACACCAACTCTCCTGCTGTGCTGATGTTTGCTTTTTCTTAACAGTTTGAAAGATTTCCCAGAAAAGCACACACACAAACAATATGGACATTTAAGCCTGGGAATTCTGAAAAGTAAAAAAAATAAAAAATCTTTATTGACCGTCTGTCCAGTAACTAATGACTCTTCACGGTTTTGGAAAGGTAGATAGGCAGGTTGTAAATAAATTAATGCCCCCAATGACCCTGTGTATTCGATTGATTATGTAAACCTTACAAATCTATTTGCTACCTTCTGTGGAAACACATCGAACCACAAGCACAGACCAGGTTCCATCATATTGAATGCTGACTTGAAGAAGCCATAGATTTTCTACAGAGAAGTACAGCAAATTCCTCTTCTTTATTACAATTGCTCACCTACGTTTGTCTTGTACTACACAACATTCTTCTGTCTAGAACAGGCCTATCTGCTAAAAATCTGCTAAAAAATAAATGCCCATAGCTCCCACAAAATAATGTAAAACATATCCTTTATCATTACAGTAACTATTAATACTTATCGTACTAGATATTAACATCTAATGATAATTAATAATTATCAGAGGTGGGTACAGGCATAAAGACCTGCGCTGATATTCACACACAAGCAAATTAGATTAGGTCCTAATATGTTAACAGTATAAATAATGAACCCTGGGTTAAGTGCTATAATGTGTACATAATTGTTATTCATCCTCTAATAAGCGCTTTAGAGTCCGTTTTATGAAGGTGTTTAGGGCTCTTCTTTCATTTGGTAATTACCATGTTGTTTAGAGACAAGAAATACCAAAGCAACTCTATTTAGTGTAAATTAAAAATCAAACGTTGCTATAGAAAAACATCTTATGCATGGATCAGTTCAATGCTGCAGTATAAGCTAATACTTCCTGTGCTAACCTGTCATGGAATGGGGGAGGGGGGGGGATTTCTGACTGAAAACAGTTTTCCTATATTAGTAATTTAAATTACGCCATGCCTACTCAGGGAAAGCTTTGGAGCACCATCTCTTTCAGTGTGTCATATTTTTAGGATGTACAGTATGTCCAGTTGTCTTTTTTGTGTGTAGTCACATAGCCACATAGCCATGTCTCATCTGTTTGCCATTGCTTTCAGTTATTAACTTTTTAAAGGCACAGTGTTTGATTACAATCAACCTGTCCACCGAACTCAAGCCTAATGAATGTAAACAAACTAGAATACTGAGAAAAAGAGCACAAGAAAGTTGAACCAAGCTTAATACATTAAGTGTAACATCTGAAGGTTAAATTGGAGGGGAAATCTGGCACAAGCATCCAGATGTGTGCAGAAACGCACACACACACACACAAGTACAAGTGCACACACGCGAGGTACGCATGCATGCAGGCACTCGTGAGAATGAACAAGGCTAGGGTTAGCAAGACTGAATTAAAATGTTGACACCCCGCTATTCCTGTTTAATAAAATTGCATTTAGTAGTGGGGTTTTTTTTTGTTATCTTACCAAATTTCATCTACTCATGGAAATAACACTGAAAACAAATAAACAAAGCACTTTTAAATAAAATTTTACTCAGTTTGTTTCAAATGAAACCCAGCTGTACAAGTGAATAAAAATGTAAAAATGTTAAGTCGCTTTGGATGAAATCGTCTGCTATGCAACTAAAAAGTAAAACTATAAAACAGCTGGACTGAGGGTCTGACCAAAAGGGGGGTGAGTTAGTCAGGGAATGAACACGTGCTACTTGCTACTTAATAAACTAGCTATTTAACTCAGAACTCTGTCTTCAAGGTATTCATTTTCTTCCCCTGATTACAATACAGCATTGCGCTGAAAATCTCTGTAAAACATGTTACACACAGACACCACATGACACAAACTAACTCCCGCACAATGACACCATCCAGGATTAGAAAAAAGATAAAAAGAAAATTAAAAAGAACAACAAGCAACCCATCTGGTTTTGATAAATTTTCCCTTCCCCCTATTTGTATCAAAATAGGTTGAAAGAAGCCTTCGGGCATTCTCTGCGTATAACCGATGTCTGTCATTAAGTCTAATAAGTGAATAATGTGAAATAAATAAATAAATAATGTTTAAATGCAATATCACGTTTGTATTATGGGATAACTCACTTAAGTACGCATTACCTGTCCATTACTGTCAAGTGAAAACCCTATTTGCCAGATACTGTGCGGTGTGGACATGCTATATCCTTTCATAGGGCCATTATCCCTCCTATTCATATCTGTCTTTCCCAGAATCTCTCGTGTCGACGGTAACACATCTGAGCTCTTTTAAACAAAAAGCCATCCATTTAATTGAGGCTTTCAGGTCAGTTCTCTGCTCTTAATTAAGCTGTCTCTGCTGCACATTTAAAACTATAAAACTATTCTTCACTAATGCCAGTGGTCAGTCAATCCTTAGCTTGGTTGCATACACATGGCAAATAAAACCTTAAGATTAAGGAAAAAACAACATCAACACATAAAAAAACAAGGGTAAAATCATTAACAAGATAATGATTGTGGAGGTGGAGGAAGAAAGATTGCTTTGCTAAATGAAAAAAACAGCATGGGTCTTCAGTGACTGTGATGAGCAGTTTCCTAGGTCCTTATTTAATTTAATATATTATCTCTCTCTCTCTCTCTCTCTCTCTCTCTCTCTCTCTCTCTCTCTCTCTCTCTCTCTCTCTCTCTCTCACACAAGCTCCATTTTCTTTCCCCTCTGCCGCCTTATGAATCCCGCTCTCTCACACTCTCTCTCTCCTTCCGCTGTGCGCCGGTACGTTGGCGCCTCTCCGAAGCGGCCCTCGCTCGTCAGTATTCTGCTCCTGTCTTTTGTGGAGTGATTTTGCCCAGACACGTCTGGCTCAGGGTGAAGTGCCCTCCCCAGGGAGAGCGCTTCGCAGCCCCAGGTCGCCAGCACCATGAATACATTATTATCCCCATTTCCATCCTGTTGCCACGGCAGCACTTTTGGAGCCGCTGGGTTATTAAGTCGTACATCACTAATACCCTGATACGAGGAGAAGTTGGGTTTAATGTTGCCCTTTGATCAGATTACCTCCAAACCATTGGCTGTCATTAGAGGATGGAAGGGGGAAAAAATAGAACAGAACTCTTTTGCTTGTTACACCTTGTGACCCCCCCCACCCGTCTGCTTTCAGTCCCTCCCCTTTCTCCTCCATCAAACTTTACCCCCCACCACCTTTCTATTGCTGCAGCTAAAGGGGGCTATGACTGCATTTTAATATTTGAACCAAACCCCGCTGTTACATTAAATTGCTTCACCCCTTCAATTTGTGAGGGCAAGCACCCTCCCTATTTTCTATCCGCCTATATATCTTCACTATATATATACACACAGACACACACACACACACACGCCAACATACAACAATACAGTAATATGCATGTAATACGCTAATATATACAATTATATATGTCTATTGTGGCTTTATTTATTGTGTTTATTTTGTTACATTTCCCCATTTTCCTTGCAGCTCTAAGGAAGTGAGTTTCTTACTTTGTTCTCTGGTGGTTATGTATAAAACATGGTGCCTCAGGTAGAAGATGAAGGGTAAAGTGATGTCCCCCTAAATGGCCAGTCTTGTGTATGCACCTAACACTTCACTGAGCAATCTGTCAACATGTCAGCAACACATGTTTTGTAAAAAGCCTCCGGTGGGAGCGAAAGGCTCCTGCCAGGGTTTAGGAAATGCTTTGAATTCAGTGGATTTCTATTGCTGGCCCGTCCCCCGAGGTTCCTTTTACAATGCCTACATTTCAGAAATTTGAACTCAGGGACCCCCGAGGGGGTCTCTCTCTGAACGCCTGAAAATGTAGAGTTATATTGTTGCGGGTCCCCGAGCGGTCTTTACTAATACCTGAATTCGTAGAAGCTGGAAATTACAGCGTTCCCTGGGGGAGTCTTTAACCATACCAGGAAGAAGAGAACTCTGCAGGGAGAGTGCTTAATGCATCACTGAAATAAAACAATTTCAGAGAGATGGGCTGAAGTACTAGTATATATTTTTTTCAATCCCCATTCCCCTAACCCTCTACTCCCACATTTAGCCACTTCTTCAGCTTAGTTGTAGACCTTATAGTAAGCGAAAAAATAAGAGACTGAAAGCCTCCAGTCGAGGGGCTCTACTTTCATAAAATTTTAGAAGCGCCTGGAAGAGCAGACGGCTAGGCTAATACCCCTGTGTGCTCTTTTGTCTGAGATACATTTTTTTTTGTTATTTCCTTGCAAATTTGATTTCTCTCTCTGTCTCTCTCTCTTTTTCTTCCTTTTTTACGGCTGGTGTTTGGTTTCTCCTTCACCATAGTGGTTTTCCCCCTTAGTGATTTTTCTTCTCCTTAAATTTTTTTCTTCCATTTGTACTGCAGCCAAATCGCTTGATAAACATTAATCATTATCATAGTGATCCCACAATCACTTGCCCATTTCTGTCACTGCTCTTTGTAATACCTCAGCCTAAGGAAGTGGGCAATTTACCGTATAATTGTCGCGTCTGCATTTGACCTCCCAGTCGTCACCGCAGCAGATCAATATTGCCGTTCTGAGGAGCAGCTTACGATTTATGCTTTGTAACTTTTTGTTTCTCACCCTGGTGTTTCTGCAGAATTTACACATTGACCCACGTGTTTGCTGTTGTAGCCCACTTATATTTAATGCCTATGGATGATTTATCCTGTCTTTTTCATGCTTCAAAAAACACTCTATACCCAGTCTTTCTGCTGTTTGTAAATAATTCAACTTTTCCAGTAACAAGCAGGTCCCTTAATAGGAATGCAGTACCCGTTGTAGGCGGGAAAGAATAAACAAAACTGCTGCACAGGGAAATGGAGGGATTTGTGTCCACGAGGGGTAAAAATAAAAATCATTCTTCTGATAGAAAACCACAGACTGACCAACATTAATTAAACCCCAAAGCCTAGGGGTTATCTAGAGGCCAGAAACGTGACGGTGTATGTCTGCATCACGGAATGGCATCACACACTTGCACTTAGAACTTTACAGTGAATGTTTCGCGTTAAAGGCTGTGTCCTCGTCCATGTGCAGGCTCACATTTGTTTAGCTTTTTTGTTCGTACTAGTGGACAACTCCGTTGGCGGTCATGCTCGAGATGCCCATGCCCTGGTCTTCTGTGTGGCACGGCAGAGATCTTGTCAGGGCTCATGTTTAATGGGCCAACCTCCAGTCCCAGCGTCCGGCACCGAGCAATACCCTCTCCCCTCTCGTCTCCTCTCACAGATGAAAGGGAACTAGTAAGTCTAAGTCTCATTTACCCATTCAAACAAACAACTCCCCCAGCATTAAAAAAAAAAAAAAAAATCATGTCTTGTTTTTTTGAAGAAGAATGAGAAGGGTTTTGGACTGGATGTGCAATTGTAAATATGTTAAATTTTGATGGTTGCCGGGAAGCAGGGGAGCGCTGTGTGGGTTTGTGTGGTAGAAACCTATCCCCGAGTGGTGATTTTCTGAAAGCTGGGAATACATGATCTGAGAGTGCATTGTTCTGAAGCACACAAACCAGAGGCAGCACTTCAGAGAGGTTCAAAGAAGGGCTGAGGTACTACAGTAATCTCAGTACAGCTAGATTATTCCAGTGTTGTCTTGACAGTGAGTCACGTTAGTTCTACTGAAGTTACTTTAAGAGGTCGTTATCTCATTTAATCTAAAAGCTCAGATGCAGAAGATATGATTTGTGTACACAGCTAAAAATGCATGGCTTTAGGCATCATTTCCGATGCATCCATACATGCATTATCACACATTATTTTATTTATTTATTCGATTAGATCATGAAGTGGGTCCACCCTTGATTCACCAATATGCACGTATATTTGTTAAATTTTTGTTTACAAATATATTTGTTGACATTGCCATTTTGGTTAAATTAGCTTGTATCCTGGGGAGTATGTGAGAAAAGGCAGTCACCCGACCAATTAACTTCCTACTGGTCAGGAGAGGGTATAAAACTAGGAACTGTAGGGCTTCCTGGGAGAAAAAAGAGGGAAAATAATGCAATGCCATGTAGCCCTGCAGCAGTGGAGTGGGGTGGAGTTTTGAAGTTTGCGATTGCTTAATGCTTGTGTGTTGTGCTTCTGTCCATATGGTTTTGTTGTGTTTTTTTTATTATTATGTTATTGATTTATATTTGCACATAGTTGTTTCACTATATCTAGCTTAAAGGACTGGTTCACGGTCAATTTAAACTATGTGCCGTTGAAAAACTGGCAGGCAAATGCATTAGCTAACATATCCATATTATTTTCTGCAGATTTTTTCTGTGCTGTTCGGTTTAGAGGTTGATTAAGCTGAATTCAATGGCAATGGCAATGGCAATTCAAAAGGCAATGTTGTGCACTATTTCACTGCAGCGCCAGATTGTTCCTGTGTCATTGGTCCAATAAAATAACAAAACAAAAGAAAACTTCACCGGAATGTGTGTGGTCTCACTTTTGGCATATAGCGAGTAATAAAACCTACATAAGTCCATAATATGTAAAAGAAGTAATAGAAATGTATAATATAATTTATAAGAGGTAATAGTAATATGTAATAAACATTTGTGATCTTTTGTAATTGTTCATCAAAACCATAAAAAGAAAAGATGGTTTCAAAAATAATAAAATGAAAAGTTTCTTAATATGAAATAAATACTATAAAGGGAAGTAAACATAAAAAATAAAAAAAAATAAAAATCAACATTTGGTGTGACCACCCTTTGCATTTTAAACTGCATAAATTCTCTAGGTTGTGCAGTTTTATAAGACAATCAAGCAATTAGATTATTTCAAGCATCTCGAAAAACTCTTCGACAGACTTAGGCTGTCTCACTTGCTTCTGTCTGTCCAGGTAATCCCAAACAACCTCGATGATGTTGAGATCATAACACTGTGCAGGCCATACCATCTGTTACAGAACTCCTTGTTCTTCTTTTGGAAAATGAATTGCGCTTTTCTAATGACAGTAATGCAGAAGACAAAAAATATGGTGAATACTTTTGCAAAGTACAGTAGGGGGGGGCCACAAGTTCCCCAATCTTGTGTCCTGTTTCAGACTTACGTTAGAATCACATTAGAATGCATGTGATTGGAAGATTTGCATTTAGTTTTATTAAAAGATAGCGAGAGTGGCAGGGAAGATACTTTGCAACAAGATTCGTACCATTTCTGCATAGATTAATGAGGATTATGCATTCCATGGCACGATTTAGAGCTGATATCAGTTATATCCCTTGAGGAGGTACAAAATAGACTCCCAGATGGTGGGCCCTGGCAGCTCAGTAAATAGTTAAAGGGCTACGGGGAGCCTGAACTTTAAGTAAATAAAGTATTTTTTATCAATATATGTTTCGAAGTGGGGCTGCAGTCGAGCATTCTGTTTGTGCTGCCTAGCTTTTAACCTTCCCTTTCCACCCTAAAGTATGGCCAAAAGCTTTCACAGTACTGAACACATTTTTTTGGGCCACAGTACAGTATAACCTTGGCCGTGTCATGGGTCTTCTTGCTATATGCTATATGCCTGAAAAAACAAAAACAAAAAAAAACACCCAGCATTGCCTTGGTTCACAGGGATGGAAAAATAAAATAAGTAAATGAATGAATAATGCAAGCGTAAACACTATGCATTTTATGTGGGATATGTGCTGCTCTTCCAATCCGAGCAATCCTTACCAGAAGATCCATCATTCTAAAGGGATGTCCTTTTCTGCTATTGTTGTTGTGGGGAATAGAAAGAGAAAAAGGTCTTCTTATCCTTATTATTGGCAGTGTTCTGTTTAAAATGGTGTTGTGTGGATAACTAATAGCTAACACATACTTTAGAGCACATTATTTATAGTTCCAGAAGTGCTTGGCTTCCAGGGGGACCACTGTATTGCAACACAGACTGATTTCCTGTTATTAATTTGGTTGTGGTGGATGAAACAAAAACAAAGAAAAAAACGTCCTCATAATGGAACATCTATTGCGTAATTATGTATTCTTGTTCATCAATTTTATTTGTTTATTTAATTGTTGTGTCTTTTAATCTGTGTGCAGTCTTGTCTCAATGAAGCTGGAAAAAAATTGCAGGATCGGATTTGCTTGAAAGACAAACAGACGATTTAAAATAAAGGTGCATGTTATAACAGACTGAAGTGAATATTAGAATCGTAGAGAAATTAAAGTTGGAAGATAACTGACCTCAATTCGACTTTTTGTATTATGGAACAAGCATGAAAAACAGTTTCAATAGGAACTGACATGCACACACGTACACAGGCATACTCTTTGCCCTCTCCGACCACCTCACAATGCTCCAGCCTCCCCTGTCAGCTAGTAGCCTCTGGGCATGGCGATCAGGAAGTAAGAGTAGAATCCTGTCCTTTTTTCCGCCTGTCACGTTATTTAAAAAAATTCTCAGTCTCCTCACCCCTTAATTTTTTTTTTCAGCAAGGGTATACTCATTACTAATTGCCAAATGAGATGGAGCTGGGAGCTGGAGAGATGGAGAGGTCTTCACTGTCTTGCTCACAGTTTGTCGAGCTCCACCCATCCTCTCAGGGTTCTCCCTAAAATGTTTTTGTTTATAATGGTCTTATTTGTTGTTTCACTGGCCAAATGTGCCACAGAAAGGTTTTAGAAACGTATGCATGAATGCAAGCTGCCTTGACATTGCATGTGGGGGTGTTTTTTTCTTTTCTTTTCATATTAGCGTTTTCCTTTTTGTCACCAACACAATGAGCCTCCTGTTTGAAGAACCACAGTATACAGCTGAAGAGCCCCTTGCATGCAATGTTTAAAGGTGCAGAGTGAATTTAGATTGGAAAAAAACATTCCTATTCAATGGCAAACCAGGTTGGTCTGTCGTTAATGTGTTCAATTTTGCCTGTCGTCAGTCCAAATGGCGGCAATGACATGAGTAAAAAGAGATTTTAATCCTGAAAGTCCATCGGCAGCTTGCCAATGGGGGAGCGAGGACACCGAGCAGGGAGGAGTGGGGGAGACATCATACGGCGTAATCCGCCCATGCTGTCGCACCGGAGAGGGGATCACACCGTTCCTTTATGCCGCCTGGACGACTTTGGCAGGAGGCGCCCTTGTCAATGTGTAGGCTTAAGAAGAGTGGTTCACGTCGCAGAGATGAAGTTGTTTATTCATCTGGAATGCATTTAGATTGTGATTGATGACAAGAGGACATCTGCAGTTCTCGATCGGACGGAGCCCTGACTTGGCTCTGCTTGCAGAATGTGGAAAGGAATTGAGGAGGATAATGAGGCTGTTGCATTCGACGCTCATCCCTCTTCCCTCGCTCCCATCCCCCACTAATTATTAATGAATGTGACCGGGTTGTTGTTCAACCACAGCGAAGTGTCAGGGAATCATATACAGAAGGGTAGGATGTCTTGACGTTTTGGACAGGGAAACATGAAAATACACGGTCTTGCTTGAGCTACTGCTTGTGTTTTTTCCTCCCTTCATCTCTCCTCAGTTCTTGTTTTTGCCTTCAATGCTGCCCGGTCTGCTTTACGAATGACAAGCGGGACCCAATTGGGGAACAAATCAAAACCAAACCAAACAGTATTAGTCAGGAGGGGTGGGTGGGGGCGGGGGGGTTGGTTGGGTGGTGGGGAGCTGCAGAGGGAAAAAAGTAGGAGGATTGGGTTGGGGGTGGGGAGATCCGGTCATGCTTCTCAAACTGAATACGAATATTTTACCTTCACACTGCTGGGGTTTGGGGGTGTTGCTGGTGGTGGCCCCCGGTGGCAATTTAAGAGTACTTTTCCACGTTGGAAGCAGCGGGCACCATTATATGTGTCTTTCTGTGGTGACATATTAACGACCTACCTAATCATTAATTCTACATAATTGGGGGGTTAATAAATTTACAATTCCAGGAGCTTTACAGAGTGTTTTGAGTCTATTACTTATGTGTGTTTCCATTGAGCTAAACTTGGATAAAACATTTGTGGTGCGCTGCAGCAATGGACAAAGCACAAGCAAAATGTCTACAAGCTAAATAACTATAAAATCTATAGAAAGACTGACAAACCTCTAGCAGGTCTGCCAAACAAAAGCAAAAAGTAGGATACTGAGTTTACGGTCATCCACAGTTTTTTTTTTTTTTAAAGAGAGGGAGGTCAACCCTTTAAAATAGCATATGGATAAAGTCTGTATGCGAAATGACTGCCATATGTCTTTTTGTTATTACCAGTAGACTTTACAGTTAAAGATTGCTTCCCTTTTTGTCACAGTGTTACAGTCATGTCAAAAATATATGACTATATTCCGCTATAATTTCATGGAAGGCACTGAGCTAGGCTTGTTTTTCGCCTCAAAGCAATTACAGTAAGATGTATCATTCAATTTATGATGTAGATCGTCTTAGGCTAGCTTTGAACTGACATCACAAACTCAACAACCAAGCTGTATATTTCATAAAAATATTTCAACTACTTTTAGAGCATTGAAACGACTTCTTCTTGTGAGTGTGCATTCAAAAGCATCTGTTCTTTCATTCATTGTCTGACATTGCGTTCTGTGACAGAGGGAAATTTCAGCTGGAGGACAACTATTTTATACTTAGTATCTCAATTTTATATTATAAAGCTAATATTTTAAAGCTAAGTCTGCAAAAATAAGGGTATTTGTCATTTGAAATGTATATTTTCTTCAAATGAAACTTTGGCTTAACTTTGAAAGAATGTTTTATAGAACAGATAGTTGTTTTTTTTGGGACTGGATCATTTACTCTGTTGGGCTACCTGGCTTTGGAATTAGTTGTTTGAGGTACAGTTAGGGTTAGAAACAAGTTGTGGTCTTGTTTAAGCACAAAGCATGAGCCTTGCCTCCATAGTATTTTATTAAAAATATGAACATCCTATCAACTAGGCGCTTGTGCTGCCATCGTTAAATTCTTTCTCAGCCAGAGGTCCATCAGGGGGACGGACTCTCTCTCTCTCTCTCTCTCTCTCTCTCTCTCTCTCTCTCTCTCTCTCTCTCTCTCTCTCTCTCTCTCTCTCGCCC
>JAOYSI010010521.1:0-10327 GCA_025775065.1 Hiodon alosoides
CTCACACACACACACACACACACACACACACACACACTGGTAGGGTGTTGTGGTCAGTCACACACACACACACACACACACACACACACACACACACACACACACTGGTAGGGTCTTGTGGTCCTTCACACACATGCTCACAGGGTTTCTGTGCCACTTGTGGTTTCAGGGCGCAGGGACTGATGAAGCCTGCCTGATTGATATCCTGGCCTCCAGGACCAATGCAGAAGTCAGGACCCTCACTGCCTATTACAACAAGGGTACGCCCTCTTAGTCCCCATGCTACGAATACTGTCAGATTACACAGGAAGGGTGAGGAAGCGTAACTAGTCACCTTCCAGCCACCTGCAAGAGTGGTTCAGCCTGCAAGCACCCGGGAAGCCAACAGGGGGCAGTGGTTAGCGAGGAGTTAAGAAACCCTGGCGGTTTCGTGCTCCCTCTATCCCGGTCGGCGCTCTGCCGAATGTGTGCCGGCGCTGTTCTCTAATCCCCCCCCCCCCCTCGGGGCTCAGTCTGTTCTTGAGGCAAGGCCAGCGGTCTCCTTCTGTTCAGGGCATGATTTGGGGACCTTGGTTTTACATGTGTCTCCCCACAATTCAAAGTATTTAAAAGTCTGTCTTTAAGTACGTGTGTGTGTGTGTGTGTGTGTCTCTCTCTCTCTCTCCTGCTTGTGTGTTAATTCTGCTCTGTTCCTGCTTCGCTTAGAGTACGGAAGGAACCTGGAAGACGACATCTGTGGTGACACTTCTGGAATGTTCCAGCGGGTTCTGGTGTCCCTGCTTACGGTGAGATGAGTGACGCAGGCAATCTGACGATCCTTTGTCCCTGTGTGGTGCCACCGCGACATACAACATGCCTGTGATTCGTGTCGTGACAGGCGGGGCGTGACGACGGCACTATGGTCAACGAGGCCCAGGCTGTGCAGGATGCCAAGGTGAGGGTCTGAGCACAGCCGTGGTGTGTCGGCGCCAGGCAAGGTACACGGTGGTCACACGTTTGTTCCACTTCACAGGATATCTACGAGGCAGGAGAGGCTCGCTGGGGAACTGACGAGGTCAAGTTCCTCACCGTGCTGGGCGTGAGAAACCGAAACCACCTGCTTCGAGGTACTGCTGTCTTTCAGGGGCCACTTAAACCCTCCTCACTCACTCCTTGCACATTGATGGCTTATCGAAAACCTTCCTAGTCTTGTTATAACTGATCATAGATGACCCCTGGTGGTCACACAAAGCAATTATTCTTCCCTGTTAAAGTCAGACACTGCTTTAATAGATTGAAGGTGCAGTATTAAAACTAGACTACCATGAAAAAACTGCTGTTGCTGTCGGTATTAATACACAATAAATTGTTAGTAGATAAGACTGGGCCTTTATGCTGAACCTTTTACCTCACTCTGTTTGTTGTTCTTGTCACCCTCCTCCCTGCCAATCATTTCCTATCCAGTGTTCCAGGAGTACCAGAAGATCTCTGGGCGGGACATAGAGGACAGTATTAAGAGAGAGATGTCTGGCACATTAGAAAACGTCTTCCTGGCGATAGGTACATATCAAAAAACCCTTCTCTTTCGGCAAATTGGTGTAGAAAAACCTGAATATTGTAAACCGAACCCCAAATTCCCCCCCTCCCTGCCTGCAAAGTTTAAATTATTCCTGCTGTTCTTCATGAGCATTTCCACTTCAAGCTTATTCTGTGTCAGTGCTGCTGGCCTCCCCATAGAGGGAGTGAAGAAGAGGCCCTTGTTTGGCCGTTCGGGGGTTCTGAGAATAACCTTCCCGTAATGGTGTGGTCTTTGTCCGACAGTGAAGTGCATCAAAAACAAGCCAGCATTTTTCGCAGAGCAGCTCTACAAATCCATGAAGGTAATTATTTTTTGGATTTGAATCTGTGGCAGGACGCATGCCGCTGTTGGACTAACTGGAGGATGTACTAGCATCATATTACAAGCCCCTTTTATAATCGAGGTGGAGAGGGCCCTTTCTCAATGGAGTGTGAGACAAGCTAAAATGTCTGATTGCATTGGTCAGCACGGTGCTCTCTTGTGTGTGTGTGTGTGTGTGTGTGTGTGTGTGTGTCGGATTCTCCAACTGTGTTGTGTGACCGTGGGAGTCGGACCGTGTTGTGTGACCGTGGGAGTCGGACCGTGGGAGTCGGACCGTGTTTTTGTGACCGTGGGAGTCCGACTGTGGGAGTCGGACCGTGTTGTGTGACCGTGGGAGTCGGACCGTGTTGTGTGACCGTGGGAGTCGGACCGTGTTGTGTGACCGTGTTGTGTGCTCCTGTCTCCAGGGTCTAGGAACCACAGACAGCATCCTGATCAGAATCATGGTGTCCCGCAGTGAGATTGACATGCTGGACATCAAGGCAGAGTTCCTCAAGATGTACGGCAAGACGCTGTACTCCTTCATCAAGGTGCGGCCCTCCGCTTTCACAACTCAAAGTGCTTCTCACCAATGGTGATTCAGACAAAACTGTTCTGTGACGGTTGGATACAAATACAATTCTGGTACAGAATGAATTTAAGCATCTATGTGGTCTACCACAGTATCTCTCTGTGCTTAGGCCCTACGTGTGTTCGTACTTGAAAGCGTGTTGGAGAACAATTATCTTTGGTCCGTTTGGCAGTTGGTTGTGATTGCTTTTAAACAGAGTTAGAAAATGATACGCCCTGTTGTGTTGCCAGGGCGACACCTCCGGCGACTATCGCAAAATCCTGCTGGAGCTCTGTGGAGGAGAGAACTAAACGACCCTCAAAAGGGGGGGTGACCTCATCAGTGCCCCGTCAGCGCTTCAAGTCCCCTGAAATCTGCTGCTCCCGTTGGTCATTTTCAGGCTTCCTGCATTTCAAAGATCAGAGAAGTTGCTTTGTTTCCCCCTGTTCTACTGTTTCTTACGATGATTAAAGTACCAAAGAAATCTGTTTTACACCTGAGTGGGAATCTGCTTTTGTGGGAGGATAATGCAGGCTGGAGGTCTCTGTGGATGATAGCTTCCAGCCATTTAGTCATTGAAGCCTCTGCTGTTATCTGATAAGTTTGTGTCATTCTCTACACAAGCTTAATCCACAAACACTGGGGAAGCAGCTCAAGTCAGGGGACAGCCTGGCTCCTGTAATACACTTGGGAGTCATACGTTGTGCAAGTGAGACTCGACACACCAACATAAGGGCCCATGAATAGGCGACGGTAGCTCGCTCAAATCCTGGGAATATTCTTTGTAATTTACAGTACGTACACAAGGGGGAGCACCTTCCCTTCTAAACCACACTGGACTTGATTCAACCCAGTGGAAGATGCTGCCGCCACCCTAATTGCACTGTGTGGCTCAATATCTGGCCCATATATCTGCCCCCCAGATCCCAGTATTAGTCGCCCGTGGCCTTAGCGTTTACACAAGAGTACAGCGGGATGACCACTTAAAAGGGGAAAAGTGACACTTGCAAACCCTGCCGAACTCCACCTCCGAGGATTATCTGCCACCAGGTGGCACTGTCGGTACCCACTTGCGTCCCCAAGACCGGGACAGGAGCGCGCTAACACATAATCGACTCCACATTCTCCATTTGTTACGGTATACAGAATCTAATTAGTTTTAACGAGACCTTTAGTTGTACAGCTATAAACTCCCTGTAAAGGGGGTACAGCAGGAGCAGTGGTCACACCCAGTCCTACAACCTCTATAACGCACCGCTCATAACAGAGGGGTGGAAAGACAATGACACGTGCTTTAGTTCCCCCTCCCCTCCCCAGTTATTTATTTTACTTGTTTAGTCCTTTGCCTCCCGCTTTCCTCGGCTCTCCATGGGAGAGAGAGATCGTCTTCAGTTTAGTCCTGCCAGCAAGGGAACAATTCTCCAGTTCTTCCACGTTGGCACTGGGTTTTCTGATTTCTTGATTCTCTCTTCAGTGCTTCGTGATTCCATCTGTTAAAATTAATTACAACAAATGAAGTTTGATTGACCGGTGCGAGATGACATCCTTCCCCTCGGTTCACCATAATAAGCGTAAGTTGTACTGCCACGACAGAAATAGTTACTAATTAAAACTAGTGATGATGGCACTAGGAAAGACGGGGCAACTGGAATGATTGTACAGTTACCTCGATACAGTCTGTTCTTTTCACGGCCCCACTGGGCTACTGGACTGAGAGGATACCCAACCGAGCCCTTGGCTCTGTTTAGCTTGAGACCAATCAGGTTACAGAGGATGGGCGCAGGGCAGGAGTCTGTTCCCCTTTACAGGGGCCAGAGAATCTAAGTTCAAGGGCCATGAGAAACGGCTAATCAGGCCCGTCCATAAAAGCAGTGCTAATATGTCTTTCATAGGAATAACCGGGACCAACTACCATGCAGTCTCCCTCTCCCCTCCCCCCACCTTGTTGGCAGATCTGATGACAATAGTTTTTTTACCCATAAGTAGCAGAGAAAAGAAACAAACTATACAAAGAATAAGTATGCTGGAAAAACATCATTGTTTGCAAAGCCTTTGTCTGAAATATCATTTCTCAGCAGTGCATTTTTAGCTCCTTTGAAACCAAAAGGAATTCAAAAAGCTCCCGGAACCCTGGAAGACCGGGAAACAGAAGAGAGTGTATCAACCCCTCCGTCGTCACGACGACAAACGGAATCCTGCTTGCTCCATTCCACCCCAACATTCTGCAGCGCATTAATGCAGTGTCAGATCAGCGGAATGGGATGTAACGTATTAGCAGTAATGTGGTACGAATCGGCGGGAAACAAAAACAGACTTGGCTGCAGTGGGGACGGATCACAGGCTTGTGGCGCCAGCTTGCATGTAAAGCATGCAATCCGACGAAAGTCGAAATTAAACCCGCACCAAACACACAGACTGCGTTGGGTCTGCAGTGGTTTACAGCGACAAATGCATCTGTTTCTGAGGTTTTATGTGAAATATAAACGAAACCCAGAAAGAGAACGCCTTTCTACCTTACTGGACTGACAATGACGCATTGTCTACCTATATGACATGGGCCCACGCAACAATGAGAGAACGTTAAATGAATGTTGTCTAAGCAAAACATCGGCACTGTCATGCTGCTTCTTTAAATACCGTGCAAAAGACCAGATTTTTTGCGTCACTAATTATATTATTTAGGTTTGTTACAGTTTTTACGTAATTTGGAAAGGCAGCAAAAGACAAGTACTTCTTCACGTCGTCATCCGATCTGCGTGACCAAGACTGAGTACAGCCTTGGGGGGTGGTTGTATCGGATGGGTTCAGCTTTAATCCTTGGCTTGGCGCTAAATACGAGGGGCGAGGTGGGGAATGCGTTCGAGCGCAGATTGGAGACATGAAGTCATGACAGCAAAATGGAAACAGATGTCTCCTTTCAGCGCAGAAAGACTCCTGCCAACTAGAAAACGCAACAAAAAAAAAGCGAGCACTTGATTTCAACACATTGACGGACTGTGGCATCACTGAGAAGGTTCCAGAAGCCCTGGGGTGACCGAACGCCTCCAGTGGCCTGGGAGGCCAAACATCTGGCCTCGCAAGCGAGTCCTGAGTGAATTGGCAAGGAGAACGAAAGTGAGTCTGTGAGACCCAGAGATGTGTTTAAAACAGGAACCTGGGGACGCCAGTAATGGAGATCAGACTTCTGATTAGAAGCTTGCAGATTCATAACAGCAGATACAGTGTGTATACTGTGTGCATTTTGTACGCATGCATGCACGCGTTTCTGTGCGCGCATTGAAAGGGGCCCTCAAGAGGATAATAACGATCCAATGTGTCCGCTGTGTCACTTGTTGTGCCATACACTTCTCAGAATTCAGAACTCCTCTCGGTGTCCAACCCCCTGACCTCTGCAGAAGTCACCTCCTCCTCGGCTGCCAATTCAACACAGCGGTGCAGTTTGCTAGTGTAATGCAGGATTTGTGCTCAGCGGCACAAATGACTGCTATTGTCTGTTTATTGTCTTATTTGTTTTGTCTATTTCATCAATTTAGAACGTACCACGCCTAGTCATCTCTGAGGCTCCCTGTTATCTTCTACACAAGCCGCCAGAGAGGTTCCGCACCGACGGTAGTGTAAGTCTGAAAGCAATAGATGCTGGATAGCAACAAGCCACGAGAAGCCATACCAGTTTTACCGTAACCATACCGGTTTTACCCACCCCAGCAGCACTCTGCCAATTGTGCGCTACTGCTGTGTTCTCCCGGTCACAATCAACAAATTCAAACATCAGAATTGCAGCTCATAGGGCTCAGTCTGCACTCAGGCAAGCACCTTTACCAAGCCCCTAGGTCTTAACCACTTGGTTACTGGCCACCCTGACTACACAAACAGCAGATGACACACAGAAACAAGAAAAGCAAACCAACACCTGGTAATAACAGTCACCGTCACAGATAGTTCCTCAGAATTAGTTTCTGTCAAAGTTTTACCTTGCCCTTGTAATCAGATACCGCCTGATCCCAAAAAGTAAACATGTTAAAACATATTTAAAAACATACATATTGAATTTGATACCCAGCTGACCTACCGTGTTACCGTAACAGCTATTGCAAATTGAACACTTTTATACAACCTAAAATGAAAAATGTACCTCATCACCTCAGTTTTGAGCCCAATCGTTTCCTTCGTTACCTTTGCACCAATCACTGTGGTTGTGCAACAGTTAAGGGTTCTTCAATTTTCAGACCTACTTAACTGGCTCCGGCCAGCCTGTGGTTGGAACAGGAAATTGCAGGCGAGTGCATGTGACCTGAATAAGCTAAGCACAGCTAATTCATCACATTTCTGACAAGTTAATACGGGTACCCCAAACCAAACAAAGTTCTTTGAAAGTCTTGGGGGGAGCAGGCCCTCGGGCAGCTTGTGTTGAGTGTTGGGTATTTTGTTGAGTGTTCAGTATTGTGTCGAGCATTGAATATTGGGATGTGTTGGGTATTGGGTCGAGTGTTTAGAATTGTGTTTCGTGTTGGATATTGAGCTGAGTGTTGGGTATTGTGTTAAGTCACATTACTGTAGAGCTGGAAGGTCTGTTTCCACTTAACGACTGTAAAACTACCTGTCAGAGAAGAGAAATCGATGTCTCCACATGGTCCTGAAAAGGCCCCAGTGCTGTGTTTAACTGTTGCTACACTGGAGGTTGTCAAGGTTCTCCAAGGCACCGCACTAAAAGGTAATTACGCACCGTTTTTCCAAGGTTCTGATCCGAGTAAGCAGTAGCGACTGAACAACTTCCCAGACATCCTTCGCTGTGTGTCCCATACAGGGAGAGATAAATGAAGCGTTTTGGGCTCGTGACCCAGTCCTCCCTGATATACGGTGGACAGGTGATTGATGCACCTGCAATTTGAGCACCAATTATTCACCAACACTTTCAAAATCTGCTAGATCTCCCATGTTAATTTAGAATCTCACATAGTACTGTGTTGATTTTAAGATGATTTTAATTAGAACTGAAATTATTATGGAACACGTATAAGTTCTGCGATTCTGAATTTTTCTTTTTCTTTGGGTGTCTTTAATATTTTGGAAACATTTATTTAGGAGCTCTTAGAAGGTAAGCCGTCTTGAGACTGATCTTTAGAGAGAATCCTTGTCTCCTACCAACACTCCATTGATCAGAAGGCAGAAAAGCCAGGTTGACAGGCTCCTTTTTACCTTCCACAGTGATATACAACTTGTTTCTGCGAAACCAATAAAAAAAATTAAACAACACAGAGTGTCTCTGTTGCCATAGCGACTTCCCTTGCTCCCTGTGTGACTTCTCCTCGGAAACAGTAACAGCTATCGGACTGTTTTATTTTTTAAGTAAAGATACGGACTGGGCCTCCTGAGCGGCTCAGTTGGGGAAGGCTCTCAGCTGAGCACACACTGAACCATCTGAGTTGGAACTCACAGGTTCCAGCTCGTGTAACTGGCAGAGTACAATTTGGCAGGCTTCTCGGCTCATTCGCAACAAGCGATTCATGGCGGCTTGACAAATTTGTAACAACTGTAGGAAGCTGTGGATGTCACACCGGCCAGCATCCCTGTGGTGTGTTTTCAATGACTCGTTGAGTCCATGCCACAGTGAATACAGTGAGTTCAGTGTGGGAAACAAGGGGGAACCACTTGGTATTAGGTTGATGTACCTAATAGAGCGACCACTAGTAAAAAAAAAAAATTTTGTCAAGTATGTCAAGAACGCACCCGTGAAAAGCTGGACCGTGCCTGAGAAATGGAGAAACTGCTGGTAACAGGCCTGGCATCTCATCCGTAGCCCCACTCATGCCCGTAACATCCATCACATCACAGTGATATCCATGTGCACAGGACTCTATGGATAGCCACCATCAAGGGCAAGGTATGGTGACTGGGGGGTGGTTGTTCTTGTTTTTTGGGCACTCAGCCTGCGACCCCCCCCCCCCCCCCCCCCACATACACACCCCTAAAAGCTACATAACAGAGAATTGAGAGGAGCTGTTTGAGTCATTTCTCTAGCATCGTTAATCTCACACTGATAAGGAAGTGATTCAATAACGGAAACTCAGTGGACACATAATCACATTAACATTACCTGAGTCTATCCACCTACAGAAGATCAGAGTAATCTAATTTCCGAAGAATGTGGCAGTCTGTTCATTTCTCACAAGACCTTTCTGTTTCTGATGACATCACTCCTGTCACAATCACAAGCTCCAGGGCACGAATAGACCGAACTGGACATTTCAGCTCGTATTTATCCGGTAATCCATATCGCAGCTTTGAGGGAAAACTGGACGATCATCTTGCAGCGAGACGTGAAGTGCAGGGGACGGTCCAGTCGGGATGGGTCCTCATCAGGTCGGGCTCCGCCAATCAGGGCCATCTCACCAGAAAGAGCTTTGAAAACGCAGGCGGATTTTATCACAGTGGAATCCTGTGATAAAAGTGAGGCAGGGATACACTTCTTCCTCATGTACGCTGTAGCCCTAACACGCGTTACCAGTTTAATGCTGCCACTGTGACATAAATATTGGAATCACTAGGTTTCTAAAAGAGTGGTGGGGTGTGCGTGAGGACAGACAGGCATGTGCTGTTGTTTTCAGGAAGGAAGAGCAAGCCTGTGCTCGTAGACATTTACTGACAAAAAATGTAAACAGGGAGCCTGATGGACAGGAGAGATAGGGGCTGTAGAGATCCAGTTCGTCCTACTTTTTTGCAGCCTTCTCTGCTTCTAACTCTCTATTTCTTCATGTTGTAGCCTTCACGTAACAGGTCCTGGCCTCGTGTAACAGGCTGAAGTCCTGGCCTCGTGTAAAACGTTGAAGCCCCGCCCACGCGTAACAGGCTGAAGTCCTGGCCTCGTGTAAAACGCTGAAGCCCCGCCCACGCGTAACAGGCTGACGTCCTGGCCTCGTGTAACGTGAGGAAGCCCCGCCCACGCGTAACAGGCTGAAGTCCTGGCCTCGTGTAACGTGAGGAAGCCCCTACCCTGTGTGACACACCTAAGCCCCCTGCCCTTGCGGATACAATGCTTAGTGCGCCTTCTCTATTCACAGTGACCACAAGCCAAGGCTGTGTCCGAGTCTGAAACGCTTTTGGTTTGTCTTCTGTCACATGTGACATCACCCCTGTTGGTCCAGCTGCCCCCTTTCATTACCAGGCCCTGGGCAGGCAGGTGATCGAGTTCTAAACTGGCCACCCCGGTGGAAATGTTTAGCCTTCCCCATGTAACGGGTGCTCAAAAGAGCTGCTGTGCGCTCAACAGACAGGGTTTGTAGTTGTCTGGGGGAGAAGCAGAACTTGTGCAGTGTCAAATAACATCACTTACTTAGTGTCTGGCTTGTCAGGGAGAAGTGGACACCTTGAGGTAGATGGTAATTTGTGCGGTGCAATGGAAGATTGGTCTTGTCTGGACTTGATGATTATATTTATTTCCCTGATGCTGTTAATCCAAATTGTGGATTTATGCATCTGTATACTAAAGCACTGCTAATATCTGAACCCTAACCCTAACCCAAACCCAGCAGGTTTTTAGGCTAAAGCCGTAAACACTATGCGGCGCTGCGGCCCAATTCTAATTGGCTTGAGCGCTGGTGGAGGAAGACCGAACGCGGAAGGACTGGAAGGGAAGAAAGCTGGAATACAGGGGAGCGTCCCAGGGGAACATCCCAGGGGAACGTCCCAGGGGAGCGTCCCAGGAGAGCGTCCCAGGAGAGCGTCCCAGGGGAGCGTCCCAGGAGAGCGTCCCAGGAGAGCGTCCCAGGAGAGCGTCCCAGGGGAGCGTCCCAGGAGAGCGTCCCAGGGGAACATCCCAGGGGAACATCCCAGGAGAGCGTCCCAGGAGAGCGTCCCAGGGGAGCGTCCCAGGGGAGCGGCCCAGGGGCGCGTCCAGGGGG